>CABFOW010002470.1:0-45942 GCA_902141385.1 Timema californicum | reverse complement strand
TTTTTTTTTTCATGGTTTCAATTTTGTCGACAACTTGAAAAATGTTACAATTTTTTAAGTGAAAGATTGAGTTTATTAATCTGGTGGAAAATGTCACTCAGGCTTTGTAACCATTCAAAATCATGTATCCTGGATCCTTGATTTTTAAAAGGATGCTCTTCCAAAAAAAGCGCTATCTTGTGTCGAAGTTCAAACAGCCGCGCCAGGACTTTACCCCGGGACAACCACCTAACTTCGATGTGCAAAAGTAAAGTGTTGTGAATGATGTCCATGTCTTCACACAGTAATTTAAACAACTTGGAGTTAGTAGGATTTACCTTGATAAAGTTGACAACTTTTACCGCTTTATCAAGAACGTTTTTCAAATTTGGAGGTAAAGGTTTCGATGTGAGGTTCTGTCTGTGAATACAGCAGTGCATCCATTTCGTTTTTGGGGCGACTTCTGCCACTTGTGCACGAAGGCCTGAGTAGCAACCTTCCATGGATTTTCCTCAATCTGTGGTGAGCCCAACGCATTTTGACCATTGAATTCTTTTTTCAACAAAATAGTGATCAATTGCTTCAAATACGTCTTTACCAGTCGTATGGCCCTTCAATGGGTGACAAATAAGGAGATTCTCTTCGAATTCTATGTCTTTCAAGTACTTCACAACTACAAGTAGCACAGAATATTGCTCAACGTCAGTACTTTCATCGACTTGAATAGAAAAAAAAATCACAATCTTTGACGTGACTTATCACTGTGCTCTCAACATCATCTGACAGCATCTTTGAGGCACGGTGAGATTAAATTTTCACCAATGGTGTGGTTTTTACCTCGTCTCGCAATACAATAGCTAATGTTGTAGGAGGCCTCAGTAGCTTTGAGTGAATAACTTTTGGTGGATTCAAAATATGTTTTAACGTTTACATAACTCTGAAGTTTCAACCATCGAAAAAACCGTAGCATCTTTATCTTTGTGCTTGGGATGTTTGGTATGTAAATGGCGTGTGAGCAAAGAAGGCTTAATTGAAACGTTGCTTAATACTTCCCCACATACAACACAGAGGGGCTTAGGGCAGTCCTCTTCTCCTATACATGAAAACCAGTAGTTAATGTAGCTGTCCAAGTACCTTCTTTTCTTGGTTATTAATTCCCTCTGAAGAAGAATAAGAAGAAACTGCAGTTTGTTTACTCACATGCTCTGGCACGGGTTCTTTTACCTGTTGGGGTGTCGTATTGTTGGTCCAATCAGTGTCGAATGATGTGCACGGTACTTCATTTGGTGTTTCAGTCAACTTTCGCTTCCGCGCAGATCTAGTCATTAGCCACTCATCCCTAGCGTAAATCACGTGATTAGTAGGTAGAAAAATTGACATATGATTGTAACAATAACAAACATACGACTCAATACAAACACCCACAACAAAAGTTAAACAAAACACTAATTTATTATTGGTTTTTATGCACAGCCCGGCACGAGTCGACTATCAAATCTAAAAGACCGAGGAAGGAAACCGCCAATCCTGAGCGGAGGGATATAGGCGAGGGGTTGGGTGTGGGCAGGAGGGAAGGGCGATCCTTCCAGCAGACTCAACCCCTCTTTTTCATAGAAGATTTTATTGATATGGAGGCCAATGTTACAACTGGCAATATTAGTATAAACCTCTACCTACTTTTTAAAATTCTTTAAATTCTTATTTTTAGCTGGTGGCTGCCATTACGGTTTTCTTTTCGCGTACCCCCTAACAGCCTCTCACGTACCCTCGGTTGGGAACCGCTTCACTAAGGAATAGTGAACACTTCAAATTTCTAATAGATTACGATTCATGTTTTCTTACACAGTAAATTAAGTTCCTGAAGCATATTTTGGGGAAATATTAGCTTATTAAAACACCAAGTGTATTAACTTTTAATCAAGACAGCATAGAAAAACCCAATAATTTAAAGTTATGTGGTATAGAGCACTAGGCTAATTCATGGTTTAAATTAGGAGGGATAGCCAGCACACTTACTTAGGTGGTACTGGAGTAGAAATTGTTTAGATATAGCCCTAAAAAACAAACACATTTTTAAGGGTTATATCTAAACAATTTCTACTCCAGTATCAACTGGGTAAGTTTGATGGCTATCCCTCCTAATTTAAACTGCAATAATTTAAAGTGATAGTTGAGGAAGCCAAACTGAAAGGATAGATTGTTTGTATCTAGGCCTAACCAAACTAACAATTCTCTTTCTTCTTGCACTTTTACACTTCCCACTTTTTCAAACTTCCACAGTTGAACATTGTTTGGAATTTTCGAAAATATATATTTTTCATATGAAAAGACATTAATGAAAAAGGAATATTCCCAAAAATTCAAACTAATGTACACCTGAGGAAATTTTAAAGAAGTGTAAAGTGTAAACGTTTAAGGCATGAAAATAGAAGTGTGTGTTCTTAACTAGGCCTAACCAAACTATCCTTTCAGGTTGGATTCCTTCACTATCACTTAATTACATTATGGTACAGTATTCCTACACTGTCTTAATCATTTTAAAGCCATCTTGCAATTATTAATTTTATTAACTTTGTTTTATAATCATTTAAGTAATTTTAATGTCCTTAAATTATTATTGTTAGCACTTCTTACTACCCGTTCGAGTTTTACGCACTTACACCAATGTGTAATGGTAGGGTGATTGCGAGGTGAAATGGAGGACCTACAGTTTAACATGGGATCCAAACCACGGTGGAGACCAGAGTGGATAAAATTCAGGTCAGTTACACTGGCTGGAAAGTTTCTGAAGGGTCATGTGTCTAAATTACATCAGGGTGAAATGTGACTTAAGACTATAGCTAAATTTTTATTAAGAGGAGCATTTTAAAAACACATTTTTTTTGTAGTTTTACTTTATTATTTATGTTTTTTTTTATAGGTATTGATAATATCAAAAATTAAAGTTGCAGCTAACATGACCTAACGTATAAACACACTACATAAAAGTATATAAATTATGTTTCCAGGTGTCAGACATGGTTCTTCCCATGAAAATGATAGTAAAGTTTTATCTCTGTGACAAATTAGTGCAAATTTATAAGATTTAATTTGAGAAAAAAAGTTTTATAAAATTCTAAGTCCTAGAGGACAAAACTATTTCAAGAGGGATTTCTTAACAACCAGGCCCAAGACCAATAACTTAAAACACTTCACTGAATGGATACATATTTTATTTTATTTATTTGAGGTATTTAATGCACACTTTCTGAACCAAATGATAATATCAGCACACTATACCTTTAAGGGTTCTTTTAAATGCCATAATAAACTTGGGATTGATAGCTTTATTTTTCCAAAGGAAGTTGTGCTACAGATTTTTACCGCTCAAGAAAAGTTTGCCAACCCTGGCTGGGTTTTAACTGACAAACATCAGGTCCTGAGGTGAGTACTTTACTCAAAGTCTGAGGTTGACTAAAAAGATAAAGATCTGATTAAAATGAATATCTAAAGTACAAATTAAACATCAAATTAGAGGTCATGGCATTTGTCTATAGGATTTTCATAGGAATGAGTGTTTGGAAAATAAAAACTAGTTTTTGGTGTCAACAATGACAATGTTACTTCACTATTAATATTGTTTTATGGCTATAAAAATAATCATGTGATTTGAAACTATCACTTGATGAATAAATAAAACAGTTTTAGTAAATTTCACATAGACCAAAAAAGTTTCTTCTAATCTTAAGGGGTGATAATTCCTCTTAAAAATAAGTACTATTGTGAATTAAGATGTTAACAATCTATTAACGATATATTAGTGGTTTTAAATGAAATAATTTATTGGCTAAGTACGCATGTGTAGTGAATTGGTCGGTCACAGTAAGGTTATTGCCAATAACCAAACAAGTATAGTAATTAACTCTTTATTACCTGTCTTGGATTGACCAAAGACACTATCATTCACAATATAACAGTTTGGCCACTGAAATTATCCATATTCATAGCTTCATACATTGTAATTTTGATTATCTATTTAACATTAAGGGAATCTCATCAATCACCTGGTGAGAACTTACATACTTTATACTAAACTGAAGAAAGGTTTAAGAGTGCCATCACAGCAAGAAAATAATTCAGAACAGATAAGACCTGGAAATTTCAAAACACTTAAAACTTAAGTGGGCATACATCTACAACAAACTAAACCAAGGATACCCAATAAGCCAGTAAGTTATTGCAATTAATTAGGGGGTTACAGAACTAAACTAAATCCTAATCAAGATAGTTTGATGCAAAACTTTTACATTAATAGAAAACAATGACAAAGTTTTTTTTAAAAAAGTTTTTACCTTTATTATCTGTGTTAGATCAAGAAGTTCAAGAAAATTTAAAAAATAATTGTAAAACACTACATAAACTTTAGTGTCATATAAGCAAGGTTGTGTACTAAATTGGGGTCAATATATAAATTGAATCCTTTGAAAAGATATTCATTCACCTTTTGCAATGAAAAACAGATACGTTCATATCGCAATACTTGACAAAATGTCCTATATTTTATCAGTTTTCCAACAATTGACTACATTTTCAATATTTTATCAAACAGTTTTTCAACAAGTGAATGAATTTTTTTTTTAGATAAATTTTTTCCTATATTCAATGAGTAGTCTAATTTCAATGAAAGGTGATCTTTACTATTAGTCTATTTTATAGGCTACACCATAGTGTATGGAATGTAAATTGTTCTTAAAATAGGACTAAGTAACACAACGTTTCCAAATTTTAATTTTTTGATAGTACAAGCCAAACTAACACTTTGACAAATGAATATTGATGTAATGATAAAAGATCCACAGGAATACATCAAATGTAGTGACAAATGATTCTCGCTCACCAACGCCGACCAACGGGTCCGGCAAAGATGCTCACAAACGCCGACCAACGGGTCCGTGCAAAGATGCTCACAAACGCCGACCAACGTGTCCGGCAAAGATGCTCACAAACGCCGACCAACGTGTCCGGCAAAGATGCTCCTAAATGCGGTGACCAATGTGTTTAGCAAAAATTATCATTAATGATGACAAAAACAGACAAAATGTTCTCACAACTAAAGACAAATTCTTTTTGCGGCAGTTATCAAAAGATCCATGTTAATGACAATACCTGCAACTATACATAAAATACATGTCTAATGCTTCAAAAAATGTAAAGAGAAAATATTCATTTCACTTACCTATGAAAGATAGTTCGATAAAACTTTGTTGAGACCGTATATATCTTTTATAATTATAAGAGATCATTTTTAATCATTTGTGTTTTTGTCTCCATCTCTTAGTCTTCAAGGATAAGTAAGTCCTTTAAACTACAAGTTCTGCATAAACAAAGTGAACTTTAATCGAATGAGGTAAAACAAAGACAGAAAATTTTCCCATAACAAATTGTTTATGAAAACAAATAATATCCTATTAACTTTATTTCATTTTTTTATCCTGTACAATCTTTAAGTGTTTCTGTGCTTACAGAAAATAAGGTTAAAGCAAGCATTCCAATTATAGTACAGTGCTTGATTCAACCGAGCTAATTCAGTGAGCCACCTGTGAAAATCACTAAATTGATTTAAATAGTCAAGAGCTTATTAATAAATCTAACTGAAACAATAATATAAGTTTAATAAAAATGTACAGTCACCCCAACAATACGTTATTTTGTACATCTAAATAAAGGAACAACACAACAAGACTTTAAATTTCACTACTTTGTGTGTTATATACATATATTAATTAGAATTAACTTAAACTTTGATATGATACAAGCAAATAGTTTTGGACCATAAACAGATTCTTCAGATATTTATTATAGCTAATATTAGAAACATGTTCCATTACATTTTGAACTAAAGGGCCAACACTAGTTTTTGTTTCAAAGTAATAGTTGACATTTCATGAAAACAAAAAAAACAAACTAAAAAAGTAGTCATTTTTAAGTAGTTCAAAATGTTCTATAAAAGTATTTTTAAAGACAATTTTCCAAAAGTGTTTTGGAGAGTATTATCATTTTTCCATGGCTAGTTCCTTGGAACACATTTCTTTACAATATTATGTATATATATATTACATATCTCTCGACCAAGTGTATTTAAAAGAGAAAATCTGACAAAGAACTTTGAAGAAAAATGCAGGAGTCATGAGACTATACCAAATTTATATCCTTATCAAGGTGCACATTTTTTCTGTCCTGTCAGGACTGTCGAATACTTGGTATGATGGCAGGACTCCCAAGGTATACACAGACGTACAGCGCATAATATTATTAATGATATAACACTTAATATTTTCACCTATAAACAATTGCCACTGATTTAAATTGTCTTATTATATATCGATTGAATGACGATGATTATGATTACAATGGAAATGTATGTGTCATTCAAGGAGGTGGATCCATTTGTTCAAACTGCCAGGAATGTTTACAGCTAACAAACGGTAATGCTCCGACACACGGCAAGCTGCGCCCGCCCGCCTCCTAGCTGACAATGGAACAAACCTGTGGAGCAATAAATTAGTGATCACATTGGAGTAACAAAGAATTTAAATACATTTATGAGGGGTATTTAAGACATTTGGTTAAAATTGTCTTCAGCATTCTCTTTCAAGTCAATTATTTTCTAAAAATTGAAAAATGATATTTAGAAGGAGTAATCCTCACTAAAAGGATAAAGAATAGCTTTGTCTATTTTAATCTTAAGTCAATTATTGCTTATTCAGCAAAGCAACAATATTAACAGCTGCAAATTTGATGTTTATACTATATAAAAAAAAAGGACAGGCTCTCGAATCCTGAAGGATATTCAAGCTTAAAAGATAGAGATTCGGAACTAGTTTTTTAAAAAAAGTTTCCAATTTTCCAAGTGAAATTTGTTTTAAAGCATCAATACTGTTGGTGGGTAGTTCAAAACCATTTATAAATCTATAATGATGGGATGAACCTAACCAGGTCCAAGACCAGTAATTTAACATTTAATCAATATATGAATAGTATGATAAATGGCTAAGAGAAATTGTTAAACATTTAGTAACTATTTGTATTTTCTACTATTCTATTATCTCTTAGGTTTATAATTTTTTGCAGGATTCTGATTCAGGATCCTAAAGGTAAATTGGAGATTCAGATTCATAAAATACTGGATTCAATCCAACTCTCTCTCTCTCTATATATATATATATATTAGGGCTGGGCCGATGCCGATTATTAATCCGATCATCGGCCGATTATTGCATAACCGGCGATTCCGATGATCGGTGTTTGTGGTCATATCCAAGATCCTAAGATCCTAATGTAGTAAGAACGTTGGTAGGTATAGTGCAAGTGAGAGAAGAATAGAAGCAATTAAAGGATGTACTAAACACGTCAACAAAATTGTTGGATTTTTCCCTGCTCCAAATTTCCCCCGAACCTCGTCCGGACATATTCTGCACCCCTGGAGCGACATAGCACATTTTTTAAAAGCATGATAAATACAACCAGTACAACCAATACTGGATAAAGTTGGTACCACTTTCTTGGGTTATAAAGGTAGCAAAACAAAACAAATATTAATATGTATGAAACAAAGTGTGTGGAGCAAAAAAATTGATAATAAATAAAATGATAAGAGCACAAATAAAAGTAAAAACCCTAAATATGTTTTAGTGTTTTTATTTTTATTTGTGCTCTACCAATGTCCTAACATTCTATCATTTTATTTATTACCAAAACAAATATTAAATAAGTACACCAGGTGAGTGTATCAAGTTTGTTGTGGTATAAATCTATTTGACATTTTTGAGGAGCTTTCAAACATTTGAATAGTCATAAATTTCAGCTCAACTAGACCGTCAAATTTTTAGTGATACTAATAATAATGATACTAATAATAATAATAATAATAATAATATTTAGCACCGCGTCTTACTACCCGTTCGGGTTATACGCTTTAAGTACTAATTACTCTAATGGAATAGGAATGGGAAGGTTGAATTAGAGGAAGTGAACCCGCATTTGCGTGGAGGGAGAGTGGAAAACCATTTAGGAAAAACCACCCTCAGTTCACCCAACCGAGATTCGAACCTCGATCTCCCCGTCCTTAGCAGTAGAGCTCTACACGACAAGCGCGTTAGCCAACTACGCCACCGAGGCGGGTGATACTAATAAGTCTTAATTAAACACATGGTTTCTGCCCCTCTAAAAAAGACATATTAAATAGATTTTTATCACTAAGTCTTACTACCTGTTCAGGTTACACACATGTATTGTAGTTACTCTACCAGGGTAAGGATGAGGAAGGAAGCATTCTAGAGCTAATCTACCCACATTTGAGCGAAAGGAAAGTGGGAAACCATTTATGAAAAACCATCTTCAGTCGACCCAACTGGGATTCGATCTCCTTGTCATCAGCAGGCCAGTCTAACATGAGAGCGACAACTTAGACCCTTTGGCCCATGAAGCAGGTCATTAGAAAGCTAATTTGGTTCAATGTCCTCTGGCACCTTGTTTGCACGAGTACATATTGCCGGATCCGGACAACTGGGCACCTAAAGTAGCCTCACTTTTCTTTAAAAAAAATCCCTTTTAGCTAGCATAATACAATGCATTTTATTTCTTTTTAATTAAAAAGTGATGAGTAAAAGCAAAAGATGCACTCTTTTACTATGCGCAACATCATATTTGATTTAAAAGTTATTATGATTAGTTTAAAAAACGTTCATTTTTAGTTTTTACCAATCACCTTTTAATTTTAATATAAGAATCTATGATAAAATGGTGCAATTTTTTATATTCTAAAAAAGTACATTGCATTAGACTAGAAAAAAGTTGATAGAAAGTTAATTTAAAAAAGAGAAAAAGTGTGTTTTTAAGCGTGCAGTTGGCGGTGCCCAGTTGTGCTAGACCAACATATGGCACCTGAAGACCATGAACAATTTATTAAGACTTTCTCCTGTACTCTGCTTCCACAATCTCATTTTAATCAATTCTGATTGACCTCAAGTATTATTTAGTTTAAGAAAATATATTAAAAACCAGTAAACATAATTTACAAACAGTTATTTTAAGGATGCAAATAAAATAAAAATGTTAAAGATAAAGTTAATATGATTAAAAAAAAGACAATGTGCACCAGAAATTAGTTCCATAATTATAACCATGTGGAAAACCATACATTTGTTAGTGTGTATGAAAATATGTATTTCACTTTAAACAATTAGATTGAAGGTGGACCAAAATAGAGGGGGTGAGAGGAAAGTAGGTGGAGAAGCTTATGTTCCAAATAGATCCAGTCAGTGGCTGGAAGCTGTTCATGATGAGAGGGAAATGTAAAAAGAGATATTAAATTTGTCCAGACACCTTGGCTCTGTTTGTAGCATATCCACCTACTGAGCTAGGGGTCCCAGGTTCGATTCCCGGCTTGATCGAAAATTTATCATATGAATGTATGGGTTTACCCTTTCACATTGATAAATTAACAGCTTGAGACTGGATGTTGTGCCTGTCCTAGTCTTAAGACTGATTATAAGGCATATGAAGCTATGATAAGTCTAGCCAGCCAGTAATGTAAAAATATATTAATTGAATAAAAACACTGTCGCAGGCTGGCAACAGTAATGTATGTAAAGTAAAGATATTATATTGAATAAGTTTCACTGCTGTACAAATGATATATTTCTTGTACACTTAGCACCCGTCTTACTGCCCATAGCGGATTATACACTTAAGTACTAATTACTGTAATGTGTTAGGACTTGGGAAGGTTGAATATAAAAGAAATGAACCCACCGGTGTGGAAAACCATTTAGGAAATACCACCACCAGATCACCCAAGCAAGATTTGAACCTTGATCTCCCGATCCTTGGCAGTCTAGCTCAACACAAAACTTATATGTTAACTAGCTACGCCACCGAGGCAGGTTATATTTCTTGTAATATTGTTTTTCCTCCATGAGTTAGTATATTAGTAAAATCCTATTTCTTTAATTATGTAATTTCTCTGATCTCTTGGATGACATTGTGAGTTCGATTGTATTTAAACAAAGTTTAAAATGGCCTATTTTAAGGAACTTCTTGAAAAAAAGCATTGTCAGTTTATATTTCACTCATTATGCAACCTGCTAGACACAAATTAAACAATTCTAATAAACATCGGATCATTAATGGTTTAAGGAAAGTGAAAGTTACTTTTGAGTTTGAATTTTCAATGAATGAGACACACCCTAAAACAAAAGCATATTTTGATCAAAGTTTTTTGGAGCAGTAAAAGTTATGTTAGTATTAATGAGAGACACTATTTTTATGAATGATAAAAAGGTGACCCATAAGGCAACAACAATAATAATAATAATAATAATAATGGGAGTTTATATTCACCATAAAGTGACCAATTATGAATAGGCGAGACAGTGGATACTCACATGTACAATCAAAAAGATAGAAAGTCACAATGTGAGTCATGATCAAAATGTGAGATAGTCGCAACTACCATGTTGTATGATGAAAGGACAAGGCAGTTATAACTCACATGATTCACGATGAAAAGGTGAGGCGGTGGAGTGTAATAGCATCACTTGCAGCAGTTTCCAGGTGCTTTCTGTTGACCTTCAGATTCCACCAGCCTGCGACCTTGACCGCTGGTCCCCGCACCAGAAATTTGTTCATTCTTCGGCAACTTCTTGGCTAAAAAGATTTAATTTTTTTGATTCACAAGATATTTTTATTTCTGTGATGGGTGAACATTTCTCAAATAAAAGCTTTGAAGGAAATAACAATTAGTTTTTATTTTGCATATATAAGAACTTAAATATTTTAAATTAGAAATGTTACAAGTTATTAAAAATTATTTTCTTGACTTTAAAAATGTCACTAGATCCACTCCACAGTTTAAAAAAACCATTTCAAATTTGATTTTTTTTGGTACAAATGCAAGAGAGTTGCAATTTATCTTCATATGTTTTTGAGGTTTACCTGAAAAGAAATTACAAACTGGAAAGGGCTTATAAACTTTGTATCAATATAAGATTAGTTTTTATATAATGTAGTAAAAATGAAATATTTTCCTAAATAATTTGTAAATGTAAGTTATTTGAAACTGTACATTATTTGCTAATATCTCCATAAACATTTAATTTTACTAAAATTACTTTACCTTTATATTGAAAGATTTTCAACACTACGTAAATACATTTTAAATATTTCCCAGTGCTAAGTTAAAAAGTTTTAATGCAAGTTACAGAGACTTCAAATGACATTTTAAAATATTCATTCTTGGTTTTAGTATATTGTTTTATGTATGTAGACTTACATTTAAAAATCCTTGAAACATGAATACTAGGTAGTGTAAATATAATATAAGATTTTTGTTTTGTATCTCACATAATATGTGGTTAAAAAGGTTTGCATTCGAGTGAAATATCTGTGTAACTTTTTTTGTATGTTGTTTGTATGTTCATTTTTACTACCTCCATTTTATTAGTTAGTAGTACTGTATCATTAACATTACTATGGAGTACCTTAATTTGAACTGTATTTTGCTCCAACACTATTTTGTCAAGTCTTCTATCAATATGAAACCATCATCTAAAGTATACAGCTCTTTAAATAACATTCATTCAGGTAGGCCTACTGTGGTCTTCCTGGCTTCTAATGTTTTAAATTACTAATTATTATAGGCTAAGCATAACCTTATTTTGTGATTTTCATAACAAGCATGTCCATAATTTCATGTACAAAGATTTCAATGTCATTATGTTTGAATAGTTAAGATTAGATTAAGAGCTTAGTGACCCAATTATAAGTCTGGGGTTACATCCTAATTTTTAGTTGTCATCAAAGTTTTATCATTATCTACTAAATTTCAGATTAATAACTTTTTTTAGGTCCTTAGCTTAACGAATTAGAATTTTTTTATTTTAGTAGAGCTGTTAATGTTAGAATCCAAGTTGTCATAAATTTTCTTCTAGTATTTTTTTTAATTGATGCTTAATCTAATTTTAGATTGTTTGGGGCTTAAAACCAAGTAAGGAAAATTTCACAGGAACTGGCCAGCCATTCAGCGTTGAGGATCTTTGCTTCCTTTAGAAGGAATGAAGGGGTTGAGTGTAATGATGCACTTTCTCAACCAACATTTTTCGTGGAGTGAAGGTGTCGATATACAGGTTTCTAGGGAAGCTTTGTCTTATCAAGGGTGAACACATTTAATTGAATCAATTAACTGGCTTAATAAGACAACCTATTTGTATACCTAAATATGTCATGTAACATATAGCTGCTTAGCCCAAAATGTACTTTAATCAAATCAACCAACTCTTCATTTTTAAGTGAACTACCTTTTATCCTGTTCTGTAGGTAGTTCTTGATTGCCCCACCTCAAAATATGAAAACATGATGACAGAAATCAAATCATCTGCACTCTGAATAAAATGACAATGATGAGGAATTATTTAACCAACATTTTGTATGAGCCATTATCTTGGTGCAAACAAGTCAACACAATCTGGGGCTAATGCGATCAAATGCTCAACTGGGTACAGCAGAGTGATATCATTCTTTACCAAACTGTGGTTTACATACCACAGAGGTACACGGGACACGAGTTATATGCCTTCCATTCAAACACTGTTGCGGGTGATATAATTAAAGAAATGGTTCAGTTTAAAGTATCTCTTTGGTTGTAGTTATTTGTATTTGCAATGAAATTATTGTGAATAGTATCATTTAAACTAAAATAATATAAAAATCCGGTTTTGATATTTTTCTTTTAACTCCAGTTGTATTCATGTATACAGGTTGATTGAAAAAAACAATTTTGTCAAAAGGGCGGCGGATACATAGTTAGATACAGGTATTCTTAACTAGTTCCTTTGCTAGTGGACTTACTAGCAACATAGGTGTGAAGAGGTGTTCAAAAGTAGACAGCCATAATCATAAACATTATAGCAGTGATAGAATATATTTATTTTTTCATAAAGCCACTTCTGAAAATGTTTATGAAAAGATATTTATATATAACTAATATTTATTCTAATTCATAAATCATAAAAATTAAACTTTCTTTAAAATCTTAACATTCAAGTGATTATAAGAGATAATTTTAGATTTGATTACAAGATTATACTGTGAAGAAAAAGATTATTTAACTTTCAAAAACATAGATACAGGTATTCTTAACTAGTTCCTTTGCTAGTGGACTTACTAGCAACATAGGTGTGAAGAGGTGTTCAAAAGTAGACAGTCAATCATAAACATTATAGCAGTGATAGAATATATTTATTTTTACATAAAGCCACTTCTGAAAATGTTTATGAAAAGATATTTATATATAACTAATATTTATTCTAATTCATAAATCATCATAAAAATTAAACTTTCTTTAAAATCTTAACATTCAAGTGATTATAAGAGATAATTTTAGACTTGATTACAAGATTATACTGTGAAGAAAAAGATTATTTAACTTTCAAAAACACTCATTTAGAATCGAATGTTTTGTTTTTCTGAGAAATATACAACATATTAGTATTATTTACCAAAACCTCAACAAATACAATGTTGGAGTCGCGTTTAATCACCCGGAAACTTGTCCTTACCCCTGCAACTGAACAGTATAGGGCTTCTTTGACAATCAATAGCCAGCCTAAATAAGACTAACAAGTGCGTCACTTGGCCATAACAATCTTTAAGACTCTTGCAAGACTGCAACAATATTTACATTTGTCTAAGTCTCTTGCAAAACAAGTTGGACAACGAAATTTTGCACCTACAGTTATTTTTCCACACTTTAACTAAAATATGACACTATTTTCTTAAAACAAAATTACCTATGTTTTTCGGGATTTTCAGAAGAAATTCCTATTTTAACAGACACCTTAAATTTAGACATACAGGATCAACATGTCATTTTTTAAATAATTTTCTATTGTAAAGTCATGCCATTGGTGTCCAGAAGAGGATTATTCACACTTAAAGGAAACCACGATTTTATTTTCAAAAAGTATTTTATTTGTGTTTAATATTTTATAGTTTTCAAATTAGTTGTGTGTGTAAAGAATCCAATTACACAAAGGCTTTTTAAACTATTAAATATTACATCGAAAAATTATGTTTTGGCAATGCTGTTTCTAATTATTTACTTAACTTTTTAATATAATATTTTTGCCTCTACGGCAAGAAGTTTTTGAAAAATAAGAGTCATCATACTGTGTTCCCAGATTTCCTTGCTTTAAGACTATCGCATAAAATGATATAGCTGTCTATACATGAGCCTACTGACATTTTGAAGTATATATTCCTTAAAAGCTTTAATTTTCACTCTGTTTCTTTTACTCTACCCTGAACCTATCACTCTTTTATTTCACAGCTAAAAATGGTGCCAAAACGATATTGTAAAAAATTTTAAGGCACTGCACAACATTTTTTGAGTTCACTAATTTCCATTTATCATATACCTTACATCATTTTAAGACAGTAATTTAGATGCATGCTTCATGCAAAAATATTAGATTAAACTTATCACATTGAAGTAGTTACTATTAGTAACTGCTGTGCAGCAGCAATAGTGCAATAAGATGGGTCTTTTTGAGGTCTTGTTTCATCACGATGGGATGCTCAAATCGGATGTTTTCAAGACTCATAAAGATATTTAAAAAGGATCTCAAATATAATTATGAAAATTGATATAGGCCAACAAATTTAAACTATCAGTAAGAAATTATATAGACCTTTGTTGTTGAGAGCTTAACAAAACCACAAAAAAAGACCAGTGTATTAATATGAGTAATTTACTAAAAAAGTGTTTTCTTTGTTTTTTATAACATAAAATAAAAAAAAGTATTTCTGATGTCACCTGATTATTTCCTAAAATTCCCAACTCAAAAGTGTATAACATTGTGCTCCCCATTAACCCCCCACTCCCCCCCCACACACATTTTTTTATTTGTATTAACATAGTCTACTAGGAATTATAAAATACAATGCACAGGTACAAACAAAAACAGATTGTTTAATCGCAATATAATTTACTGATTTAGTGATGATTATATTTCATATTTTGAGTAAAACATTTTCCCGGATTGTGTTGGGATTTACCAAATTTCAGAATTATTCCCAACTACTTCAAATTCCCAAATTTTCCCTGATTGTGGACACCCTGTGTACAATAGTAGCTTAAAGATTTGTCTATCTTCAAAATTGCATTATAATATCATTTTATTAACTATAAGGCTATGGTAAAAAAAAAGGTTTGATTATTATGAATATTCAATAAGACTACTAAGAAGTGTGTTTTGAGAACATTGGTTTGATTACAGATATAGGCAGAAACTGGTTGTTTAGTATGTGGAAGTTTGATCAAACAAGCATTGTAAAGATTTCAGGACATCCAATTATCAACATCTATATGAAAGGCAATTTTGCAGCATTAAAGGAAGGTACCTTTTTCTGACTCCAACAAAACTCAATACAATTTTTTTTTTCAGAACACTACATTATTGATTAGAATACTTTTTTTATATAGTTTATGTATTTCATTATTATGATGAAAAGAGCATTACTGTACTTTAAGTAACTAAAAGTTATTATATTAAAAAATCAATGTTATGATAAATAATTAATAAAGTTGTCAAAGAAGGTTGTATTAAATATCTAACAAGCTCAGAAAATATTCATATTAAATTTTACATTGTAAAGAATGATGGCAATATAAATATTATATTATCTCTTCTTACTAAAGTTTAAATTGTGTTTTAAGATAAAAGGTTACTATTAATTTATGTTATATAAGGGCACAATTCCATTGCTAAACATATAAAAAAAACATTTTTTAAGTGTCCAGGCGAGTGTGTTGTTCATCTGTGGTTGAGATAGGTTAGTTTAAGTGATAAAAGGAACATATATAAAATATATGTTTACTAAACTATAGAAAATAGATATGTATCAAAATGTTAACTGTGTTTTAAATTTGGGCCGAGATTAAACTGAACTTGATGCAATGAGAAGTAATTTCCCCTTTCTTCTGGGTAATGTTTGCATTATCTCCCAATCATCACTTCTCACTTAAACTTTTATATATATATAAATATATATAAGTTTAAGATTTATTTATATATATATATATATACACACATATATATATATGTGTGTGTGTGTGTGTGTGTGTGTGTGTGCACGCGCGCATATGTATGTTAAATAAGATACATATATATGTATAGATACACCTCTATCATATGTGTTTTAATAACACTAGCTTTCTATGGAGAAATTTTCAAGCAGTCTCAAATTGTTTCAACTCACCTATTGCCAGGAAGATGTCATTAACATTCATGGCTGTCTTGGCAGATGTTTCCATGAAAAGTAAGCCATTTTCCTCAGCGTATGCCTGTGCCTCCTCATACTCCACCATGCGCTTGTTGGCCAGGTCCGCCTTGTTGCCAGACAAAGCAATCACAATGTTGGGTGAGGCTTGTCTTTGGAGCTCTTTCACCCACGATTTGGCCCGACCAAATGTGTCCTGCAGCACAATATTGTCTTGTTGAGATTTTTTAGTCAGTGATATAATGTATTGGAAAAATTGCTATCAAAGCTTCTTAAATTTTAACAAGAACAGTATGCGACTTAAATGACCAAAAATAATTTAAATCTTCCTTGTTTTGCACATCATAAATACTACATTTGCGACATGGCCGTGCTTCAAACCAAATAACATGAGGTAATCAATGTGTCATTGACTTAAGCACAATATCTAAACATTCTAAACTATAACAAAGGTATACAAGTAATTAACACCTGGATGAACTTAATATGATGCAGGGGTAAGGCAAGATTCAAACTCTATAAATATTTTAAACTTTAATATATTTGGCATCAATACACTGCTAAAAGTTATAGGTACCTATCTAAAGTAATGATTTCTGCAAAGTGATGTAAATGTGTAATAGCCAATTTGACACCTTAGACATACATATTAGTATGAGCCCAGAATTTTATGTTGTATTAACCTATAAAATGTGTTTAAAAATAGCAAATCAGTTCAATATATTGTAAAATATGTAACATTGAATAAACCTTCTTTCCCAGATGATAATACATATATTATTGAAACTACATTTAAATTTATGCCTGCAAATTTCTGAAGAAAGTAGAGAAAAACACTTAAATATACACATGTGCAATTACTTTAACAATTCGTATTGTGCATTATTAGTTTTTTACACCATTTAAATTCACATTCATTAAAGACTTCAAATAAATGACATATCACTGAGTTAAGGAATCATACAAACACTACAAACTTTTAATGAAGCCTTTAATGTTACTGGTTCTTTGAAAAAAAGTTAACGTCACATCAACCTAGATTATTTTAAATCAGTTTCCTAGAATTCCTTTTTCCAATCCCACTGTTTTAAAGTTGCTAGTTAACAAAGGGTATTCACATGAAATTAGTTTTAAGCCTTTGTATTGGTAAATCCTATTAAAAGGCAGCATACCACAAAATAGGGGGTGGAGGGAAGAAGAAAAATTCTTTATGGCAATTTTTTTTTTTCCAAAATAAAAAAGAAATAATTTCAGTAGACCTTAAAGTGGTTATAAAAATACATGTATTCAGTTTTGGCTTTGATCAATAGTAAATAATTTAAAAAATATGGTTTGTAAAAATAGGGGTTTAAAATGCTATGTATTATAATACAACAAATAAATTGGTATGTTTACAGGAAATATATTTTATTCATACAAATATCAATAATAATATTGATTTTTGGGCCTATTCACTAAATAGTGGCTATGAGCCAGCAGGAAAAAATGCATCTAGGCTGTCTTCCAAAGCCTCTTACTTGGTTGTTTGGGTTTTGTTGAATGCTTTTACACCCAATTATACACCTCTTTGGTTAAGTTTAGTAGCAAAGAGAGGGTAAATTATTTTGAAACATGAAAACAATTCAAAGATAGTTTGTTCTTAATTTATATCTACTAAAAGGTTTAGCTCACCCTTTAGGAAAGAGACCTATTTTACCGAAAGGTTTGCCGTGTTTTAAACAATTTGGTAAATTTTATAAACTTTGAACGAAATTAATAATAATAATTTACATTTGTTTTATTCAGGTCCTTTATATGAGTTATTTGTGTATGCAACTGAGTAGCATATTTTATAGCTGCAATTAACATTATATTATTTTACTAACTTTATATTCAAAGTACATAATTTGATACAAAAACTAGATTATGCAACCAAATTGAAAGTGGCTAAATGTTTTAGTTTGCCAACTTTTGTTTCACACTAAGATTTTAGCAACATTTCTAACACTGCTAAATTATATCTGATGGGTACAATGATGTTGATTTAACCTTATGTAAAGAGGTTTTGGGGAATGAAATTAATACAGCACATTTGCACTGTCCAGCTAAATTACTAGTATTTTAATATAAGTAGGAAGTTACTTATTACAAAAATATTGTTAAAACAACCATGTCACTTCCTCATCGTAATAAAATTTTCTGCAAGTGACTGAAGGAAATAAACTATCTCCTTCCTCTGTTCTCCTGTTGATGTGATGGATACATGCTATACTACATATGTGCAACAGCTAAGACAGACAATCTATAAAACTATGACTGCATTAATAATGATATCCCCGATTTCAAAATCTCTTATTAGACCTAATGGTTTGTGACCAAGCGTGCTAAAACAAACAATGCACACATTACAGTGCAACTGAAAGTAATCATATTTTGTGTACCAGTATTGACTAGCAAAACTAATGGGGAAAGACTGGTAGAAATCATAGATGTAAATAGGATTACATTAGAATAGATCTGAAAGAGATAGGTTTTAATGAGGTGGAATGTATAGAATTAGATTCTGATAAGAATAGATGACGTACTAGATTAAAATAGGAATAGGTGGCATACTAGATTAAGATAGGGAGTAGTACATTTGTAGGTGCGGCAACAAACTTAATTAGACTTCCTAATACTATGGAGTATATATATTATATTATAACTACTAACTATACTAGGCCCTTGTAGCTATAAAAATAAGCTGCTCTAGACACACATTTAATAACTTTTATAGAGTCACCATAATGGAGTTGGGTACTCTATATCCCTAATTGTTTGCCATAAGTGATGCCGAAATCATATCAGTAAGGAGCAATCTGCAACAGTGCCAAAAAATTAAAGCACTCATATAATTTGAGGGTTTAAACCAGATTACTAAAAATATGACATTTAAATTAGGAATATATTTACTAGACACATTAAACCAAAACACAAGAATCAACCATGAGTTACAAATAAAAAATTTCAAAATGAAAATTTCAGATAAGTGTATCACAATAAGAGGGGATGTTTATTTTTAAAGGTTTTAGTTATAAAAGAAAAGTACTAACATATCTGGTTTACATCATACAGGAAATTAATATGGCACTTTTGCATTAAACCACCTATTGCTGTAGTCTATAATTATGAGAGGGCGAGAAGAGAACTGGAATCACTTTTTGGCTTTATTGTTACTTAAATGATAATATTTATGGTGTAAACATCCATAGGCTAAATTAAACTAAATTTTAACCAAAAATTGTCCATCGCATCTCTATATTGAGTTTTTTGCTAGATCATTACATATTCAGACAACTACTGTGTAGTCAGATTCAATGAAATTTCATGGTGTCAACTCAACTTTACCAACAGAGTTCCAGACTTTCCCCCCCGATTATTTCCTAAAATTACAGACCTAAAAGTATATCACACCCTCCTAAGGACCCCCTCCCCCCTATCACACCCAGGTTTTTTATTTGAATTAGCTTAGTCTACTAGGAATTATACAATATATTACACAGCTACAAAAAAAAAGGACAGTTTGAATCACATTTTAATCTACTAATAATTATGTAACAAGATTAGTGCCTAACAGCGGGACCAGCGTGCTCTCCTTGTTATGTCTCCCTCCTTGTCTACCAGGTAGGCAGCAACCTTTTCACTTTACTGGGGGATTAGAGGGTATGGGGGAGGACGAATAAACGTCTGAAGGGGTCTGGATCCTTTCTATTCTGGCCTTTTAATTATAGAAATGGAGGATTCCAGACCCTTAGCTGGCACCACCCCTATATATACACGCTCAGTGATAGCCAGGTACTCAGTTCTTGGTTCTCAACTAATGAGTCCGGGAGTCCCCAGTACGAGTGTGTGGACCGGCGTGTCAAGTGTGTGAGCCAGAGTGACCAGCAAGCAGGTCTCAGCGCATTCACAGGTGGGTCAGCGAGTCCGGCGTTCGTGTATAGCGGGTCACCGCCGTGTATTGTGTGTGGGACAAGTGACATTTGTTGTTATTGTGAACTGCTGTGTTAATGAATATTTTTGTGAATTTTTTAATATTTAAATAGTTATTAGGTGTTTCATAGTTGTTAATTTGTTTATTTAATTTACTTATATTTCTGTGTGTTCTATTAGTTTATTAATTTACAGATTTAATTAAGATTCTTTTTATTTTACTTAATGACTTGTTTAGTTATACTTAATTTAGATATATAGTTAATCAGTGTGTATGTATGTGGTAATTTTAATAATCAAAACCTTGAATATTCTGTGGGCATTTTCATTTGTGTTTGGTCAGCAGCATATCTCAATATCTCTAAAAGAACTTGCAGTTCACACGTTCATGTGTGAATGGCCTGTGACCCTTCCAGGTCACGCGCACCCCACATTACAATTATTATATTTCATATTTGGTTAAAACAACATTTTTCCAGATTTTTTGGTAATTCACCAAATTCCCACCAAATTCCCGTTTTTTCCTTGACCACTTCAAATTCCTGGTTAATTCCAGTTTTCTCTGATGGTAGGCACATTGTGTTTTATATAACTGGCATTAGTAACTATCAGGCGGGATTAAAAAGAACATGTGTTTTCTAAACAAAAGGCCAGCTTTATAATGATTTGTTAAAATCAGTAAATTGAATAAAACCGCATCAGAGTTGTATTATTATATAAATATACATGTAAAAATAGTATTTGGACATAGTTTGGAGAGAGAAAGTAAGAGTAAATAAATAAAGGAAAAATAACTGTAATACATAATTATTATATTTGAGATAATTCAAGAGGATGACAAGATTAGTGACAAAATTGTAAATGAATAAAATTACTTCATATAAAAGGGTTAAACATAGGAGTGAAAAGTGAGGGAAGAAAACCCCCGTGACAAAATTAAAGGAAAGCAGCATAATTGATTAAAATGAATATCCTAAAATATTTGGGGTTTTCATTGGAATGTTAATATTCTTACACCAAACCAAATTTCCTTACCTGGTTGGTAATATCGTTACACAACAATGGCAGCCTGGGCTCCACGGTAGTACATGGGGGCCAAGCTATGGTATCGCTCTTGGCCCGCTGTGTCCCAAATCTCAAATTTCACCGTTGTGTCATCAAGACACACCGTTTGGGTCAGGAAAGCCGCTGAAAGAATAATATTCTGATATTTACTAATAAAACAGTAGAAATCTTAGATAAAATAAATACCCCAGAGTAAAAGACAAGTGTGACCAGAGCCAAGTATGATCATAATTTGATTATATACATTAATAAGATAGTTTTGTTTGGATAATCTGGTCTTTCAAAACCAATTAATATAATCTTATACAACAAACATATCTGCCAACCTTTAAATTACTCAAACAGGAAACTTTTGAGGATTAAGGGTAAACACTTAGCTGTTGGAAGCGTAATTAGAAGATAGAATGGTTTTCATGATATTTAGGGTTGGGTGTATACAAATAAGAAAGCAAGAGTTATAGGAACATAACAGAAAATAAATAATTACATTTAACCACAAGGCATACAATAAATGAGGGTTCCTCAAATTCAAAAAACACATTTAGCCTACTTAACCCATATTTAAATTAGTCTTTCGAAAAGGCCATATTTCCACGTTCTCAAAATTCCATTTTCAAATAGTACTATAGAAGGTGCATAATCCATGTGAAAATGCCACTTCTACGAGGCTTCCATTATATTATTTCTATGAGCAGTCCTCTTGAAAAAGCCATATTTCCAAAGTTATGGCGTTTTTCAACAGATTGCACTGCATGCACTATCAGTACACATTATTGCACGAGAAAACATTTTTCTTAGTGTCTTGTGTTATGTTTCTTTGTTAACACCATTACTATATTCAACACGAGTTCTGAAAGTGTTACTGGTAAATATTTAACAAGAAAAAGAAAGGTGACAAGAACATAAATACAAAAGTGAAGTGATAAAGAAAGCCAAATCTAATGAAGTGTGTTCATTCCTGGACGATTTTATTCAATATGAAGTACCTGAGGAGGTTAAAGAGCATATATTTTATAACGGCTGTAGCGGCCAGAATAAAAATAAAACTATGGTTTGATTTGATTTCTTTTGGCTACTGCATCTAACAGAAGATTTAAGAAAATAGTTCATTATTTTCCTGTTAGGGGACATTCCTTTATGTCCTATCTTCGCAATTATGGTGTTGCAAAAAGAATAATTTGCAGAAAGGATGGAATTTATACACAAGACTAGTATTAAGAAGCATCTTCAAAGCCACAGTTCATTGTTAAAAAAGTGAAAACAGACATTCTTGATTTTAGCAGTGATGGCCTACTTAAGCCTATTGTAAAAAGACAATATTGTCAGTGAAATCTCAAGTAAAAATACCTAAAAATGAAAAAATAGCCTTCCAAATTTCCCAATATATGGAATTTAGATATGAATCAAGAAAACCTGGAACCATCATTGCTCAAAGGTGGATTAAGGCTTGTTAGAGGAAGAGTTCTCTCGGAAAACCCAATAGAGTTTCTCGAAGTCTACCATCAAATCCAGCTTACAGCAACAAAATTCCTATCAATGTAATCTTTTCACATCATTTCCTTGAAAAAGGCCATAGATCCATGAAACAATTTAAAAAAAAAATAATAATTATCTATTATTAATAATAACTTAAAATGATCAACATACATTTCTGTTAGTTCTAAGCCAATTAAAATCTTTAAACTGTATATTACTAATAGCATGTGATTAAAAAATAGTTTTTTATGCCTCCCGTAAAATTTACTTTTGTGGAATGACAGCCTTTTCGAAATGACCGATTCATTAATATAATCATTAAAAAATATCCCATATATAAACAATTCCTCCAAAATCTCTCCCCTTAGCCGCCACTGTGAGGAGATATCAAACAACACGCACTGTGCACCCTAGGAAACAAATTCATTATAAAATAAATACCCAACTTCAACTAATCTATGCCCGGTTAGTCAGTTGGTAAGCAGTAACACGAGTAAACCCTCAAATACCGAGAACAATGGACATAGGTTAGAGACCCTTGAAATAAATCATAGAAATTTATTCCTAAAGTATCCTTCTCTTACTTAGCTGTGTTCTAAGCTCAGCATACTGAGGAATGATGAAAGGTACACTAAGAAGAATATCACAGGGAGAACAGCATTCAATGGTTGGGAACCAGACAATGTGAAACAATGTTTTTACCATGTACAGTACACTATATCCATTAAAATCTCTCCCCTTAGCCGCCACTGTGAAGAGATATCAAACAACACGCACTGTGCACCCTAGGAAACAAATTCATTATAAAAGAAATACCCAACTTCAACTAATCTATGCCCGGTTAGTCAGTTGGTAAGCAGTAACACAAGTAAACCCTCAAATACCGAGAACAATGGACATAGGTTAGAGACCCTTGAAATAAATTATAGAAATTTATTCCTAAAGTATCCTTTTCTTACTTAGCTGTGTTCTAAGCTCAACATACTGAGGAATGATGAAAGGTACACTATGAAGAATATCACAGGGAGAACAGTATTCAATGGTTGGGAACCAGACAATGTGAAACAATGTTTTTACCATGTGCAGTACCCTATATCCATTAAAAAAAAAGTATGCAAATTATATTAATTATTTTTAACATGTGTCATGTTAGGTAGATACATGCTAACACTTAAAAACATATTTATCAACATGATGAAATTTGATAATGTTGTATCCATTTCATAATATAATATTTAAGTGGTGCTATACATGATTTTAGATATAATAATCAAGATGAAATAAATTTATTGTTCCCTACAATTAGGTTAAGCACAAGTTTTAAATTTTAATGAAAGAAAATCTCGCACAAGTTTTAAGTATTAATGAAAGAAAATCATAAAATTAAAGTTAAAAATTAAGTAAAGAAATTTGAGTTAGTTGCTTTTAAAACTGTCATGTTTTTTAGGTTATTGCGTTGCACACTAATAAAATTAAATGTTTTCATAATAATCAAATATCTGGTGCTCCTTTAATCAAATTATAATTGGAATTCCAAAGTTAAAACTATCTTTTGAAATATGAGTTGAGATCGATAAAGAAAAGAAAACTTTGAGGTTTGTTAATAAAAATCACCCATTTGCAGATCAGGTTGAAAATCACAGATAAAAAGAATAAATGTGTTCTTTAATTGTTAGGTTTTGTAAGCTATTGTTGAAAGGTGAAAAATACTTCCGGTTGAGAAAAAAAAAGCTTCCAACATTTTTGATATAATATTACAATAATTGTTGAAAAGCATACCAATGTTTTGAAATTAGCTAGCATCACATGCATAACAACTAAGTACATTATCAATCCAACAACAAAATACCCCTTTTCTTCCCTTGTTTCTCCTTCCTCTTTGATAGAGCAGGAAAGGAACAGTTATTTTGACATTCCCTCCAGTGGAATGAAGATGGATGCGATTGTTTTAGGAAATTGTTTAAGTTAATTTTAAAATACAGTACAGTGGCTCATGATATTTTAATTAAATAAAGAAATCCCTTTATAAACTCCACTTGGTTTAAAATCACCGCCACTAATAGACAAGTTTACCATCCTCTTTTACTAAACAGATACACGGAAAGTAACCAATACAAGTTGGCCTATTATATATTCTAGTAGCCTGTACAATACCAAGGTAACTTTAATAACTGATGTGTATTTGTTGAACATTGCTATTAGTTGATGTAGTCGATGGTAGTTTTTTATGTGAATTGGGAAAAAATTTGACGCATGTTCCAAAAACCTATAGATAAAACGTATCAGAGTTCACCAACGACCACAACTATTCACCATCCTATGTAAGTCGATGTTTATTATTTAATTGTTATGTTGCTACCGGTGATAGGCACTAGTTTTGTTTTAAATTTTTAGCTTTGTAAGTGCTACAATAATCCACCCTTTTTTAATAATCTTTGGTTTTGGTGTTAAAGAGTCATTTTGGAGTTTGTAATTTAAATATATCTGGAGGGTATTATTAGTTCTGTAAATTTTCAACTCTTCATTTTAAAGACAGCGATTAAAAAATATACACTATTGGTTTTATAAAATAAATATTTCAAATAAAAGTTTTTTGTCATTAGTAAATCTTCAACTTTGCAATGGTTAGATTTTCATATCTCAAAGAGGTACAAAGGTATGATCAAAATTGGGGGTTATCTGGCATAATGTTAAGTTATTTCCCCAGAAAAATGAGATGAGTTCAGAGTTTGAACCAATGAGAAAATTGATTTTTTTTTCTCTTTTCACCCTTAAATAAACTACACTTATCTTAATTTATGGTTGGATAATCCCAATAACCACTTTGTAGAACCTTATGAAAACCCTTTATAACAGTCTTTTTAGCCTGATAGGTGAAGTAGATTTTGGTCTAGATCAGTTAAGATGCTCAGGCATACAGCAGGTAGTCGTGAAACTTGGACATTCACAAAATCTTTATTTCAATTATTTTATGGTCATAATACTTTCACTCTCCTAGGGGCCACACTAAAGTAAAAATTCTTAACACTTATGGACTGATTCATATTAGTATTGTATTGTTTGTTATAAGCTGAGTTGTTGAAAACATGTTTTAAGGAAGACACAAACAGTTTTGGTCTTCAAGAATGAACCTGTATTCTGCTAGAGGAGTTTCTCCATTGCTTCATTTGAGAGAGAGGGGGTTCAAACAGTTGTTTCCTTCACCTGTCAAAAGATCCTCCAACTTATATCATTGTGAGAAATGGTTATATTCACAAGCATTACAGTACTTCTAACACTCATAATTATAGCCCACATCATTGGTCACAATGGTCTAACACGTCATTCTAATTCTCAGGTGTACTAGGGGTGGTTTTTTACTAAAAAATTATAATTTATTCATCAACATGCCATTAAGTTAGTGTAATTAATATTGGTATAGCCCATTAAAGTACTAAGTTGAGGAAGCAGCAAACAAATCTTAGATTCCCCACTGTAATATAATGTGTAGAATTTTTTTTTCATATTATCTGCAAAGTTAATCAGCTAAAATACACAAAATTGCAACTTCTGAATATCTACGGCATAATTTATAGTGTGATACAGAAGACAGAATTATAATCGAGGTGGCAACCTGTTGACTTAGCAATATCTGAGAAAATATGCTGACAACTGGACACTTAGATTAAGTAGAGGAAGTGTATCAACAACTAGAATATGTGATTTATAAGGTAAAGAAAAAAATATTTAGTAATACTAAATTACTTGAATGGTGTATTGGGAGAAGAGGAAGAGGGAAGTAATTTGGGGAAACATGGTGTATGAAAGAGAAACAATAAAGAGCAACAACTTGTTGATTTTCGCAAAGGAAAGAGTTAATAGTCACCAATATATTATTTTAACATCATAAAAGGAGGTTCACTTGGATTATGCCAGGAATGGAGCCAGATATCAACTTAATTATAAACATGATTAATACTTATCAGACAAAAGTACCAAAATCAAATAAATCAATGCAAAAGCTACCCAGAGGCTTGTATTAACAGTGAACATAATTTAGTAATAATAAAACAGACAACTAAATGAAATAAGGAAAAATAATTATGAGTTAAAATGGGACACAAGCTAAAAAAGAAAACACCAAAATTAAGTATACAAAACAGATTAGAAAATTAAACAAGCCAGACAAATAAGTGGAAAACTTTCAAAACAATATAAATGGAAGCAGGGGAGTAACATCTTGAGCCCTCTAGAAAACCTTGAATAAATAATGAGGTGATTAAGTGGATTCTTTAGAGGTGGTACAAAAATACTTAAAATAGGCTTCTGAAGGAAAAGTTCTATGCAATAAATACAGAAATTTAGTAAACAGAAGCTAGGAAGGCTAAGAAAGCATGGATCAAAACCAAATGCAGAGAAGTGTAGGAAAATATAATTAAAGGAAATATAGAAACAGCTTACAAGCTAAGAACACATTCTGGAGAAAAATTAGAAGGAAATGGAATTAGAAATGGTGCTGGACTATACCTGATTGAAAATAATGTTAAAGCAAATCAGTGGAAAGAATATAGAGAACTATTATATGACAAATACTTTTGGATAGTGAAATAGATGATAGACGATATATGATATAGACGATATATGATATATACGATATATAGCATATGATGTAAAAGGCCTCTATTAACTAGTGAAGAATTTGAGAAAGCATTGAAAAAACTAAGATCTAAAAAAAGGCAGGATAATTTAAACAAATCCCTGGAGAAATGTTATAAGGGATTATATACGTAGCCACTAGCCACCTATACAGCATAATTAATTAAATATTGATGCAATTATTTATTAATACGGTAGAAATTAAGATGTTTTTTTTAGCAACTTTGTAGTCAGTAACGGGGATTGCAAGGTTAATAACCTGCTAGCCAGGTATTAAATAATATTGTGAGAGTCTCCATAGGTACAACAATAGCTTCCTAAAATCTTTTAAGAGGGGTAGTTTTCTTTCCTTGTATGGGACTGCTAACCCTCCGGCGGACAGTTAGTCTACATCCCGGTGGACAGTTAGTCTACATCATCAAGGCTGTGTCACGAGGACCAATGGAAGTGTTTTCCTAATATTTAAAAAAATATCAGTTGAATCGATTAGGAGACTCACTACTCTTGTATCGCCGGGCTTAGGCCAAGGACGCTCCCGGGTCAACCCTTGGGAGTTGAGTTTTGTGAATCATTTAACGAAATATCACTTAAGCTGCTCGGTTAGTCGCAGCGGATCTAATTATTGTAATAAAAAATAATTGGGCGTGATAGCTAATAGTAGTTATATTACATTACAGCTAAAGCAATTGATATTGTAAATTAAATCTGTTGACAGCCACTCTTACACTAACCGTGACGTGTATCAAGTGTAATACTAGAAGCCAACCAATTTAATAAATAATAGTTTAAATACATGATTTTGTTCATTAATTTAACACACTATCTAAAGAATTGGTGCAAGTGAATAATAAATAAAAATTTAAATAAACGAAGTTTTATTATTTAACCAACAACGCTGCCACTATACAATCACTACAAAACTATATTTTGGACACATATAAACACTCATTCAGTATCAGCCTCATTTCATTTGCAAATCCATTATGATCATCTACAGGCTGGCTACGAAAACAAGTGTGTTAGCCAAGTTCTGTTTGTGCGCGTAGCAATATATGAACGAGGAAGTATTCTTAGGATTTCAAGACAATCATGATAGCTATACCAAAAAAGATAAGACCAGACAAACGTAAAAAAGACAGAATATTAAGTAAGTTTATTTACTTTATCACGTGCATCAAAAATTCTCACAAGACTAGTACAAAATTGAATTTCACGATGGATAGAACCCAACTTGGATCAAGATCAATATGGCCTCATGACAAGACCGATAAACAAGAAAAGCTATAATTCGTCTAAATTTTCATAAAAGAAACTTATAACATAATCCAAACCATGTTTATCATATTTATAGACTTAGAAAAAACTTTTAAAATGTATACACTGGAAAATTAATAAAGATACTCAAAGAGATAAACCTAAACTACATAGATAGAAAAATAATTTTTAACTTTTATAAAAATCAAGCTTCTCAAATTCAGGTAGAAAATAGTGATGTAAAGATTGCAAAAATAAAAGAGTTTAACAAGGATGCAATTTATCACCTACTTTATTCAACATATATATTGAAAAAACAATGGAAAAATGTACAATAAGGAGAGATGCATGAAGGGAGTAAAGATCAAAGAAAAGACAATACAGATACTATGATTTGCAAATAATATTGTAATTTTGACAGGTCAACAAACTGTCCAAGAAGTGATGATGTGTAGCAAACAGCCTAGAACAATAAATATTGCAATTTAGATGAAAAACAACACACCAATAACTTCACATAATTATGGAGTAGAATTACAGAGGATGAAAGAAGTTCAACGATTAATAAAAGTAGGATAGCCCAAGCAACAGTAGCTTTCAATAATAAAAGAAAACTGCTAGTATCAAAAAATACCAATAGGCCTATTAACATCAGGAAATAATTTACAGAAAGCTTTATATGGAGTATAACATTGTATGTGTTAAAAACATGGATAGTAGAAACAGGAAGAGAATTGAGGCACTTTAAACATTTTGTTTGAGGAGAGAAGAAACAATATATTTTACAAACAGGGTCACAAATTAAGTTTTCCAATGAGTGAATGAAAAGAGAAAAATAAGTAACGTTATAATGGGAAAATAATGGCTTGGAAATATAATTAGAAATAATGATTTTTTGGTCAATATCTTAGAATAGAAAAGTGTAAGAAAAGAGGAGAGGATGACCTAGAGTGAAATATAAAGCAAGTTATAACATATGTGGTTGCAAAGAGCTAAGAGAAAATGAGAAAGTAAAAAAAACAGGAAGAGAAGAGTGAATGCCATCCAATCACAAGATTGAAGATATGAAAAAGACTAGGCACGTTTTCGCAGTTGACCTGGTATCAATGTTAATGAAACGTTTATGACCGAGACAATACTAGAGCCCGGTTTGGTAACGGTTTCCTTGACCAGACTAAAGAGTATGGTTACAACCAATGAGCTGAGAATTTGTACATCATTTTCAAAACCTCACTCCTCATGTTGGATTTAAATGAGTATGACTTCTTAATCAATGAACTTTAGGTTATAGGCCTACAGTATGTGAATTAAAATGTTTATCATATTGCACTCAAATCTACCAAATTACTTAAAAATGAATTTAGATAGATCTAGTCAGTCACAGTATGAAAATCAAACAGTATACAATAAAATAAACACCTACAGAGAAGGCCATAGTTCTTGTACAAACTATCAACCAGAGGTGTATGAATGGCAATACTGAGCAGTATTATGGCATTAGATTGTACACTATGAACTCTGACAGCAGTCAATATCAAGCAATGCTTGAAAACAAGCTGTGCTATCTTAAATTTGCTTTACAATATTTTTAGACACTAAATAATGTAGCGGACAATTTACTTTATATACTATGCAATTAAAGTTTTCAACAATAAAATTGTTTGACTTAACTAAACAAAACAGTGTTTGGGACCACCTGTCCTAAACTCTAATCAAGGCAAAAATAATTCAAATGAAAAGTTTTTAAATGTCTACTGTTTAGACCTACTTTTTTTAAATACCATAAATTAGCACCAAGTCTTTAGATTGTGTGTCATTTCAATATTGGTATGAACAAGGAAGGTTAAGAGAAACATTAGACTTAGTGCTAGTATGTGACAAATTAAGACATAAAAGGTACCATAGCTTATTCAAGATAAGTAACATGTGAAATGGTAAAACTAGAAAAAATTGTCATTGATATTCAAGGATTCAGAGCTTTCATAAATCTTACAAAATAATTTACTTTATTTTTGCAACTGTATCAAAAGATACTGAATTAGGCTTTTATCCCTACACAATTGCTAAGTTTTCTTGTTCTTCAGTCCTAAATTAGAAAATATTTCCTTTTCAAATTATAAATGAAATTTTCTAAACTTTACCCACATTATGTAGGCCTACATTTAAATAATTTCAGCTTACCCCCAATTGTGCTCTCTTGGTACTCGTGGAACTGGCCTTTGACAAACCTCAACACCAAACTGGACTTTCCTACTGCTGATTCACCAAGTAAAACCAATTTGAATTGGCATATTTTTCCTTGAGTTGAGCCATTAGGTCTCTGGGCTCCACCACGATTCGCCATGCTTGAACCCTGTCAATAAATATAGTTATCTTAAGATTTATAAAACTACACAACGCAATAAAAGATTACTAGAGTAACAAAGTTTATTAGTTATTAACAAAAAGTAGTTTTATAATTAACTTTATTTTGTAGTTTAAATTTTCCATTATTATCGTTGATGTAATATATAACACAATCCCCTGCGTCAAAAGGAAAGGTGAAACCAAAACAAAATGAGAAGTACGAATGCATCAGCTGACTTCCATTGATGTTGGCCTTAGTCGCAGCATTCTGACAGTTCAGAAACATCACAAATCCCACTTAATATATGTAATAGAATAACTGGGTGGCATGAAGCTTAGTGTAATATTTCAACAAGGTGTCAAATAAATTCAAATATCATGCTATTGATGTGAATCTAACAATTAATTTAATCACAATAAATAATACGCTAAAATTGGAATATCGGACCAGTAATTATCAGACTAACCTACCTTTAGTTAAATGAAAATGGCGCAATTGAGATAATTGTACGGACTAAAAACACTTGAAAGCAACTAATATTAGCATTTACAAAATATTACATCCAGTATTTAAAGTATATGGCCTATTCAAATGTACTATTTACCTAATAAACGCTCAAGACAAAGTCGTAATCACAATGACTTCCTATAGATCTTGGCACAAATTCCGTGCAGCGCACAATCCTCAACAGTAGCCACATCACCCCCTTTTGTTAAATATTCATACTCAAAAATAACAGACCTTTATTAACCATTATAATTGATTACATAAAGGAAAACATTTATTTTAAACAATATTTTATTAATCATTATTTATATAATATGGAATAAGATTTGTATTTAGAGAAAGATATTTTCTCTAAATAAGGGACTATTTTATTAAAATAGACCGGATATTCCAAAATATATTTCCGTTTATCTTTGCTATTGAAGAACAACCCCCTTCCAACCTAAGAACATTGATCATCATTATATAACTGGATGAACATCTGAGGCTAAAATTTGGGAGCTGTCGTCTGAACCCGGTCTGAACCTAACTATGTAAGAGAGAAATAAATTCTGGTATCTCTTTCTCTCTTACATACATATAGGTAATGTTTGCTCTTTAACTTTTATGAATATATGATGTATATAAATGTATGATTAATTACATGAAATAAATGGGTTGATAAAAGATTTGAATAGCGTAACTAAGTTCAACACTCACGACGTGTTTCTTTAAATAAGTCGATTTAGGTTAAAATAGTAATACTTCCAGTAAACCTAGAAACTAAATGATCGTTTGAACGTAAGACTTACACACAAAGGTAATCAGGTTTTTAACTACCTTATTTCATAACAGTTATCAAACATTATGTATAATATAATTTCTGAATTCAATATACAAGCTGAGAGCCAACTTTAAATATAATATATTATAATATAGTAATATTTTTTACAAGTCTATAACCTAAATGATAATCCTGTGGTGGTTGGTGGGCTCAGGAGCTGGGCGAGCAGCCTTGATTTTTTTCCCATTAAATTCTTTGGAGCATAATTTAAGCAAAATAAATTATAAATTATGAACTAATTTTAAGATGACCATTTTGGTAGTAAAGAAAAAAAAATACACTTTCATAAAAATAAATTAATTTAAACCCATGTATTAGGACTTACTATAAAATTACTGAAAGTAAGTTGCAGAAGATCAGTTGTTGGTCCACCAGTTTTAACAATCTCACTTTTAAAAGCAAGATCTTGAAAAGTTAAATAAGATTTCACTAATAATTTACTAACAAAACATTCCTTGTTACCCACATACATATTGAAAACATAAATCTATATTAAATTAAAATAAATAATAAGATAAATAAAATATAAAGACTAACACCTTAACAAAACAAATTATGACCCGTACGGGACAAGCCAGTAATCACAACAAAAGTATAATTGACACTGCGCATGCTCCAACATTGGCAATGAGCCCTAGGTGGATATTTACAGTTATTCTTTCATTCCACGACAGCGAGAGGAAGTTTAAACTTTGCTTTTATCCTACCTCTAATGATTGTATGGGGACATATAAGACGTACATGTGCAATTTCCTCTTTCCCTCCCTTTCAACAATCATGCCATTTGACGGCCATAAAGGCACTGTTGAAATTGCTTTTACCGTAAGATATCCCTCTATCGTGGGATTCATGGATAGGATAACCCCACAGACACACTTGAAAAATAAAAATAAAACGTAAATAAAGATGCTATAAAAATATATTATGTTTGGGATTTTAATAAATATTTAATTTATTTAATAGAATAATAATTATCTCTCTGAAAGTAGGCAAGCAGTACTTTCATTGTTTACATGTAGCTACCGCGACTGATTGTTTCTGAAACCATTAAATAAATTATTAACCAATTTTAAATATATTGTAGTTTAGGCAGAATGTAAAAAAATGTGTGTTAGATACATATTTTAATATATTAAAGATGTTATTCAAATCTGTAAAATATTCCCTTTAAATCTGGATTGTATATTTCTTAATGTAAATATGACTTCAGTCAAGTGGGGTATAATACTTCACTATTTTTAAGAAAAAATATTTTTATCCATCAGACACAAGTTTTTACGGGAAACGATGACAGTAGAACGAACAACAGAACCTTCTACCCCATCTCCTTATTAATTTGCCCTCTGTAAATAAGTCAATGCCAGAGTTCTTAATTGACTTAGTAGAAAATTAAGATGAGGTATAGAAGAAACACATCAACGTTCAAGTCGGTCAAGTGGAAGAGATATTGTGATTTTCCTATTTTTCATCAAACATTCCATTTGTTCATTAGCTTAATTTTAATCATAACTTTTCCTTAGCAGCCCTTTCACTCTTGCTTAAGAGGTACTTAGCTTTATTTCACCGAATTTGTTGAATATTACATTTTATAAGTTTCTAGCTCAAATATATTTAATTTTTGTAAGGTTTTAAATTGCTATTATAATTCTTTTTTGATATGCCACTAAACAATAATAATAGGTTGCGATTAATAGTTCCTATTAATGTAACCTTGACGACTATACATAACTCTATCTAGCCAATCAGTTATGTTACGATATAATTTGTTTTGTGTGGCACATAAGAATGGCAAACGCTAGAAAATTTATCGACCGAAATCCTCTAATTATAACGGTATCTTATTATATTAATCTATTAGATATATTCTAATTATTATCTAAGTTTATTTATTTAAGGTATACGTTGAAAACACAGTCATATACCGAACATATTTATAAATTAAATTAACCTAGTTTGAAATAAATTAGGCTACTTAGATACTTATTATATTGCATTAGAAACTCTATATTTAATCGCCACCCCTACAAAATTACGCCACCCACCCCAATTTTGAACCAATTCTATCCAATCCATCTAATCTCTTTCAGGTAGGCTATATTAAATACTAACTTCCCATCTGTATCTATGTCTTCCCACTGGTCTCCTTCTATTAGTTTTATCAGTCAATACCTTGAAAACAATTTTAGTATCTTAAATTTACATTGCATGCTGCCCTGTCCACCGTAGCCCGAGATATTTGATTGTCTAACAATGTTTGGTGTTGATTTCAGGGAGTATAACCTCCTTCTCTCTCCACTTTATTCACCCCTTTTTGCACAAAATATCTTCCTAATCATTTTGTTTCTGAACAGCCTAAATTTATTTTCTCCATTTAAGATACGAGACCACCTTTAACTACCATTAAGAACAACTGATACAATTTTTTTCTCTCTATAGTTTGGTTCTAACATTTCTTAACAAATAGCGAGATGTTACTCAAATCTAAAATCTTTTGCGAACAGCCTTAATTTTAGTGCTAGGCATTGTACTAATTGGATAGCAGATATGCCCATATTTGACACACAACCCTAGTGCCAGGCATTGTATAGGCCCTAGTCCTAAAACCAGAATGAATAAAACCTTCAAATTCAATCTCGGCTCCGTTCACTGTGTTATAATGTTAACTAGACCTATATAAACATACTTCAAACTCAACTTTAACTCCAGGTACTGTATTATCTAAGTAAAAGGATGAACAACCTTCCCATCCAACCTTAGATCCAAGCATTTCATTGCCTAACTCACATTATGAACACCATTAATGCCCAACCTTAGCATTAGGAATTAATATGTATCTATGCAAGAACATTTTTCAAATTTACACTCAGCTTTAGTGCTAGGCATTTTATTACCCGGGAAACATATTGTTTCCCGATTATATACATTTGTCCGAGCCCTTTTAGTTTAAGTTTGCTGTTTTATTTTTTAAAGAAGTTGATAGTTTATCAAGGGGGTGTTTCCACTGTTTCCGTCTTTTGGGAGAGGAGAGGTTTTCGCAGGGGTTGGCTTACATCTTCAGTTTTCTTCCTCTTTCATACTAAAAGCCACACAATTATGTACGCAAGAAAAATTGACTTATCTTAGAAGATACTCTGTATACATGCCCGTTGTAGTGCATCAATCCTATTACTATACTAGGCCCTACTGCTTGAGCTATAGCCTACAACAAGAGATTATTTTTATTCATGCCGATCAAATAGTTGATCAACTCAAAGTTAAATGTGCGTGTGGGGCTAATACTTGTCACCAAAACAAAGTATGTATAAGCTACATAATTAACCCGTTTAATGATTATATCTACACGTTCTGACCGTTGCTACATTACCAACTTGATGCCCCTTATTCCCGGTCAATTTCAAATTTCATTCATACAATATTATATATACAGCCAAGGGTGAAGGAGAGAGTGTACGGGGTACTTTCCTCCCCCCCCCCTTCCACTAATATCCCAAATAATTTTAATCAAAACGTTAATAAATTTATGTAGAATCAAAATATAAAGCACCAATGATGAGTCAAATATATAGGCTACATTTCAATACCAGGTTTAAGATTTTTATGCACATTAAAAGTACTCAGACTGAAATTCTCAATTGGAAAAAGTACACAAATAATAGCTTCGAATCCATTACATTATATAAAAGGTTGTAGTGAGATTATTTTTTAAATAATACTGCCTTATTTACAATTCAAATAAAATATCAATAACTAGTGACAACAATTTTGATGATTAAGTTTATTATTGTTTTTAAGGCTCTCGATACAAGCTATTTAACTTATACTTGGGACCATACTTTTAGATACTTTAGAACCCCTTGTATGTACAAGAGTAAATTTTGTATAAAGTAGGGCAGTGCGAGGAGGCTTTTCACTTCGAATCGAGTTTGAGTGAAACCATTAAGTTGTCTCAAGTTCGAGTACCATAAAGAAATATTAATTTGTACAGTTAATATTTAAGTTGAATTGCATGCATAAACCACAAATAAGAACAAACACATTGTTTTGAGGATTAGATTTTTTCTAAACAAATTATAATTACAAAAATCTGAGTTTTTAAATGAGTTTAATATGATGATTGTAATTTTTTTTTTTATAAACAAAAGTAAATATTGAGGGATTATATTTGCTACGAAACTATATCTTAAAATTGGATCAAATTAGCCAAACTTGGCATTTATGAGAAAACAAAAAAGAACATTCTGGGTACTTAACTTTTTTAAGTTTTGCCAAAATTTTCTGGTTGATTTCAAGCAACAACTAAAACATGACCCAAATAATCAAAATAGTTCGAGAGTTTCAAATATTTTTTTTAACATGCTATAAATTTTATTCAGCCTTTATTCTTTAACTGAGGAGTCCTGTATAAAGTTAGCACATTTGAGTGATTTTTATTATAGCTACCTAAGAAACTGAGAATTTCTTTTATTTGATGAGCTCATATTATTTAAATAGCTGCCCTGCTTTTTAAAAAAAATGTATCATTGCGTCTTACTACCCGTTCGGATTATACGCTGCTCTGAGCAAAAAATAGTTTTAGAGGCATTTAATAGTCAATACAACTTCTTAGACTCAAATAGTTAGAAGTGGTCCTCACTAAGCCTTGATTGTGTGCTCACTTCCTCTCCCCCCACTCACATACACCTTCAATTCTTTTTGTTGCACCACTACATGCACGATCTAGATTTTTTGGTAAAACTTGTTTTCATCCATAGGCAGGAGTGCAAAATATATTTGAGAGCGAGTCCATCAAAGAGTGCTTCAATCATTACCTGGTGGATAGTCTGACACCACTGAAGAATGGCGGTGAAGTGCCTATTGAGAATAAGAAGAGTGAGCGGGAATACCCTGGTTCTAAGCACATCACTTTTGACAGATATTCAGGGGGACGTACAAAGGTGAACATAATAATTGATTCAATGCGTAGGTCCTTATGGTAGATTAAACAAACAGTAGGTCCAACCTTTTAGATCAAAATAAGAAATAATTTAGTAACTTAATGATAATTTTAAGGACGTGCGTCAACGAATAAGCTTCATTAATATATAAGTATAAATAAATAAATATATATATATATACACAATTTTATGTATGAATGTATGTGTGTGTGCGTATACACATACATTCAAATCAATTTATATACTCGTGAGTTCAGAAGAATCATTATTTATTTTAAACTCTCTGTAGTGTATAAATTGTTTTGAATCTAAGTTTAGAATCAATACTTCATTTTAAGCTTAGAAAATACAGTATGTAGCTAATACTTTTTATCAGAGTGACAATGTTAACGTAATGACAGTATGTATAATTTAATAATATATTTGTGGTGTATTGCAACCAGCATAGAAGAAAATAAAGCAAAAAACAAGACCAACAGGCGAAGTGCGATGATAGGGATTCAATATATTATATTTAAATCTAAAATATGTATCTTTAGTGTGCACAAATAACTGTTGGCTTAACTTAAATATTAAATTTTACTTATGTAGGGTGTTATAGTAACAGCTATAACTATATTAACTACCGTAGCTTAATTAAGGTATTTCAAAATGATTAGAAACTTATATTAATAATAAATATGAGCCTATTTAACCTTAACAACATTAATGATATTGCCTATTATTTGGGTCAACTTAAACACAAATTGTACTCTCAGTGTACGCTGAATTCTTGCAAGTATTGAGTTAGCGTAGAGAGATGATTTTCCAACAACTTAATATAGAGAATTGAAAAAAAATAATTAAATAACGTTGTAAAAGCTCAGAGTTTAACAATGAAATCATTCTATAAAATACTTTTTGACTTTTGGGAATGAGAAATTGAATTGCCAGTGGTGTGGAAGGAGAACGTTGGTTTTGAAGGCGGAGGTGGGTGGGGATATTTAGGCTTTAAAATGAGTTTTGCCATGCAACGCTGATTTGGCCTACTTTATTTATTTTGACATTATAGTTCTAATATATGTAGGAGACAATAAAATAATATTCACGTATCTACATTTTTAATTGTACTTTCGCTCATTGTCAAATGGGCTGCCAATTTTAATTTCATCTACTGTAAGAATAATGGTAACTGAAAGCTAGCGGAATATATATATATTATATTGCAAACATTGGTTGAAAGTCACTTATGTGAACCTATATAGCAATAGTTATTATTGTCCTAGTTATACTATACTAGCTGTTGCCCGCGACTTCGTTCACGTGTTCACTCTTTTTTTTTAATTACTCGCACGCCACCTATTGTAAAATCCGGAAACTAAGGGAAAAATTACTTAGGTTGTTATTAACGGGGGGTTATGACTATTTATTCATAAAGGGAACCTCTGTGCAAAATTTCAGCTTTCTAGTTCTATGGGTTTGGGCTGGACGTTGATCTAATAAGAAATAAATCAACTTTAAGGCGAAAATATAAATCCTCTTCTTTATTTCCTATCTTGTGGGAATTTCGGAAAATCTTGAAAAGAGTTATGATTGATTATAATTACCTACCTACATGCCAAATTTGAAGTTTCTAATAATTATAGTTACGGAAATAAGGCTACTTTAAAGCGAAAATATAAAACCTCTTTGTTCCCTATCCCGTGAGAATTTCAAAAAATGCGGCCTTATTCCTTGTCTACATCATAAAGGGAATCTCTGTGCCAAATTCATAATAATTGATCTTTTGTAAGGAGGGAATGGATATAATAAAATACAAGACTAGGATATTATATTTAATACTCTATGAAAGTATGGTTCAAATTAGATAATAAATGAATAATTGCGTATAATTGATCTTATGATTAACTCCTACAGAATGTTAGCATACTTTGGTATTAACTATTTACATTTACAACGTGTGAGTCAAATAGTTACAAACTGATAACATGACATAATACACTATAATTGACCACTTAATTAAAATGAAAACAAAAGTAGCATAATTATAGCATTAACGAACTACTTTATAAAGTTAAATATAAGATGTAATATCAGTTAAATAGGAATGAACTAATAACATGACATAATATAATATTAATTACAATTATTTTAAAAATTAAATTAAAATTTAAACAATCATAATAATAACAACGAACTAGGTTATGAAAGAAACTATAATTTTGGGACAATTTTAAACAACAATTTAAAATAAGTTTTACAAAATAGATGAGTAGTTTAAATTGTAACATTTCAGTGTTCAAGAAGTTTCCATAAAGGTTTAATTTAGTTTGATAATTATCTAAGCCTTATTTGATGTTTTGTCCCCTGTACTCCTTTATAAGTGGCTTTTTCTTAACTTATTAAAAAAATTAAAAATAATAATAGCTCTATTATGTTTTTTGTTTCACGTTAGTAGTAACAAAATATATTACTATATAGTTCATACAATAATTTAATTAAAAAGTATTATATTCACACTTTTATCTTATTAAAACTGTACACCAAAATAATTACCAGATGTTTTTATAGCTTAAATAAAAAGCTATACAAAATATTATTTTAACTGGTCTGGTTCACCATCTTAATTAATGAAGATAAGGCAGACTTAGGGAAAATCTCGTTTTTTAAAGCATTATTTTAGTTAATTACAGACGCTGCTTCCACAAAAAAGAAACATCCAAACGGTTATTTTCATAAGGTCGTATTTCAATAATGTAAAAACGCAAGAAAGAAATAATTAAAAAATAATTGTTTGTAGTGAAAGTTTTGACTACCAAAGTGAAAACAACTCAACACATGGTCTTGCAGATCATAATGGTTTGGCGAATTGTTACATGAGAGTTGATCTGGTTACTTTTGATAGCTGTCACTTATCNTGGTAACTTTTGTTGTCAGTTATCTACACTCCTACCGTAGATAGAACACTGTACATATAGCTGTGACTTCCACTGAGTGGCTCAACTTAACATAAAGAATAAATAAAAATACCCTTTCCATAAAATATCCTTTTTAGGGTAGGATTCTGCTGAACAAGTCCTTTTATAAACATATATATATAATGGATCAATATCGATAACATATTATTAGTTCATTCGTATATGTATTGATACTCTATCAAAAGTGATACCTGAAAATCCCATGACTTGACTGAATTACTAAAAGCAGATTTAATGTATTTTGTAAATGTGGCATACGTTATATTATTAACTATGTTATAATATTTGTTTATATTCTAAACAAATGTAATGTATGACTGTATAGGGTCTGGTTAGGCATAAACTACAATGATCACACAGTTATTTAAGAATTTATTGTAATTTTTGTTTTGTATAAGTGGGTGAAAGTTGAGACAGTGAAATGCAATTTCAACCATGGCTCGGTTATCTCACAATTATTGTGCATTATTTGCCAGTAAATATATTAATAATTTCAATTCATGACCTGGTGGCCTTGATTTTGCAACATGTTTCTCCTGTTCCTTGCTTCAGTTCATGCCCTTGATATTTCTACTTTTTTTTCTTGTGCTTGTCAACACAAGATGTCTGAGATCCTGCAGCCATCTCTTCAATCTCCATTCCAACATTTAATGAAAGAGCTGAGAAATACGAACTATTCGTCATATTGGAAGACCCCGCTAGGAAAGACAAGAGACCAAACTCCCAACTTGCCATCAGGAATCGACACAGCCTTTGGAAAGCCCACAAATAGAGGTAATAAGGGAGAACTCTGCAATGCAGAACACTCTCAGCCATGAGAGTCTTTATATGATGTTTCTGTTTTGACCAAATTTATAAAATGTTAAGAATAAAAAAAATTAAAAATTAAATGAGATAGCATATATACTTTTAATACCAAAAGAGAAATTGAATCCATTTATATGTGCCATATTGCCAGGGAAAGTCTTCATTTTAAAGGAAACTAAGACTAATAACGAGCTTTTGTATAATTATCATTTTCTGATCAAATATATAATTAAAGTAAGAGATATAAATGGCATGGGTTTAATAAATTTTATTGTGGCTATGTAGTGCTCAAAATATTTTTTAGCTTTATCAAAATTTTATTGACAATAACTTGACATCAAAATTGCTTTTAATATTGAAAGTGTTATTTGATTAACGTATCTATAATGACTTTATGTGTTCAAAAAATAACATATTATATATCTGTTTCAATAAAATGACCTGTTTGAAATAAAAGTAAAATTAATAAACAATTTACGATGATTAAGGAATACAAAAAATTAAATATATATAAAAATTGTGCTATTATGTTGTGGATAAAACTTTCTCTATATTAGAACAAAACGAGCTAAGGGTCATTCATAAACAACGTAGCTCTTCTTAGATGGGGAAAGTTTGAGCTATAATGTCTAAATTGTTTTACAGGGAGGAAGTGTTACATAATATGTACTCCTCCTATTTAATTACTTCCCCTGTTTATTGAAAAACCAACTACTATATTCAACTATCAACTTGAAACTCACTCTCACTGTAATATTCTGCACTCCTGGAAATTGACAAACACGAATAACACTGCACGTGGAGTACATACCACTCCGTTTTCACTTTACAACTGACAGGAGCTGTGAGCAAGCCACACGCATTCTGTATAACTAGAACCTGTTTCCCGACTCTCTTAAACTCCGCGTCATCCAACTTGGCAGTAGGTAGACGTGACTCCAAACTAGCACATATAGAAGACACGCCACTGATGAAGAGCTAGTTGGAGGGGAGAGGGGTCAGGCTAAATGTATACATGGAATTACATCAGGGCCATGTCTAAAGGGGTAAAGGGGGTAATTGCCCTTGGCCTTACATTCCAAGAGGCCACATTTCCCTCCAAAAATATTAAATTCAATTAGTGACAATTCTAAATTTCACATCAAATAATAATGTAACTTACAAATAATACAAACACTACTTATAAGCAATAAGTCTTCACTTAGCATAAGATTCCATTTCAGATTCCGGAAAACTTTATATTTTTGTAATTTACAATTTATGTTATTTGAGTAATGGGTTGTAGTTCGGTAAAAAAAAACGCCACCATTGTTCTACCGCGCCCAGTCTACATAAAACTAATAGTGCAATGGTGGCGCATTCTGTAATATATTTACATTTCTAGCTCAACTGATGCATCCAGTATATAGTGGTGCAGTATATGATAAACAAACTTGTATTTCTCATCCGCACCCAGTCTACATAAAACTAATAGTGCAATGGTGGCGCATTCTGTAATATATTTACATTTCTAGCTCAACTGATGCATCCAATATATAGTGGTGCAGTATATGATAAACAAACTTGTATTTCTCAAGTTGGAACTTATAATAACTACATGAATTGGAGCTAAGCTAAGTTCACTAGCGATGACAGTAAGTTATATCTCTCGCTTTCGCAAGTTTGTCGTTATTTTTTCTTAACTAATAGTGTGAATTATATAATGCAGACTATTTTTAAGCTCAATATGTGATGTAAATTAATCTTCCGCAATGGGTGGTGCGTAAGTTTGATAGTGGTGCTACCAAGCGTAAAACAAAAATAAAACAAAAAAAAACGTGAGCAAGAACATTTAAATAAACTTCCGAAACTTACATTCTTCTTTGCCACAAAAGACCAACCTATTCAACTTCAAGAACCAGAATGGTGTCGTGGTAAGACATATTTTATTTCTTCACCATTATCACACTTAGAACAACCAGTTACAATTCAACAAATCACAATAATTTCAGACTCAGAGAATTTAAATCCGATCGACCTATCTCAAGAATTTCCCACATATTCAATTTCAAGTAGTAAAGCTGTAGAGTCTCAAAGCACCAGCAATTGCAGTGTAAACAATTATGAACGAGCTGTAGATGTTGATAGCGCTGTATATACATTGATTCAGCAGGATCCTGCAACATGACCTCTAATAAACATCACTGATGAAATAATTGAGTTTTGTTTTGATAAAAGACCAGACTATTTTAAGGAAAATGACGGAGAATTTACTGCCTTAGATAGAAAGTACCCTAAATGTACAAGGAAATTAACTTTATCTGCAGTTTTGAGAGTGCTTGAAAAAGGCGAGTGCCAACAGAGAAAATGGTTATTATATTCCAAATCTACAGGAAACGTTTTTTGCTTCACATGCAAACTCTTCAGTTAATTGTAAACGAAATTATCAGTTTTTGACTGGTTTTTCCAATTGGGAAAAAACTGAAGAAAAACTGAGGAAGCATATAAACAGTGTGGAGCACAGTGAATGTTCCTTAAAGTGAGCTCTTCGAAAGAATAAAAACACGTCAATTTCCTCACATTTAGATTCACAGCTATATAATGAAATAAGCTACTGGAAATATGTTCTTGTTAGAGTATTGTTTGTTGTGAAATTTATAGCGGTACGAGGCCTTCCATTCCGCGGTGACAACCAGAGGTTTGGATTATATCACAACGGTAACTACCTAAGAATTATGGAACTACTGGCTCTGTTTGATCTTTTTTAAAGGAAAATTTAAGGATACATGGGAACAGAGGAAAAGGGCATATATCCTATCTTTTTTCTGATATTTGTGATGAATTCATTGAACTAATGGACAACAAAGTTAGGAATCATATACAAAAAGAGATTAGAGAAGCCAAATAGTTCTCAATAATACTGGATTCCACACTTGATATTTCGCATACAAATCAGTTGTTTGTGGTTTGTGTTTAAATATTGTATTCAGGGAGGTATCGTTGAAAAGTTTTTATGTTTCATTCCAGTTTACAACCGTACTGGAGAATATTTAAGTGAGGTTGTTACTAGTACTCTAAAAGACAAAGCCATCGATATACAAGACTGCAGAGGCCAAAGCTATGACAATGCAGCAATCATCTCAGGTAGCCTAGATATTAAGTTCTCCAAGTACACATTAAATCGATAAACAGCTCTGTGCTAAACTTGATTGGATTTGTGCCGTGGGTACAACCTAACATAGTCTTCAACCTGCATCACCTTATAAGCGTGAACACACACTTACCCCATTTTACCGGGAAGTCAGCTCCTAATCGTGGACACTCCACGCACGCCAACACAGAACACTGTTTATCTTTCGAGCTTGGCAAGAAACAAGAACTAAGTCACAAAGTGGTATGTGACCCCTTTTCGCTTGTACGTTATCCCCGAATTCAAGACGCTGTACAGGCGCTAAAACTTGGGGAAAGGAGCGAGATGTGCTATCACGTGTGTTTCCCTACCAACACATGGTCATCCTCATGACGTGCGCAGGCATCGACGAGAGGGCCATTTCTGGTTTTCTGTTGAAGACTTCATTCGTCATGTGATATCTCAAAATTATGTAGGATTTATATAATTTTATCATTATGTTTAGATTTTTTTTTACCAAATTTATTTCTATTGAAATGACTTTTTTTTATACTGACTTAAGGTCTTAAACCTTTTTGGTCCGAGTTCGGATGGTTTGTTAACAATTCAAAATTATTTAAGTTATCCTTTGTTTGCTATCTTGCACTTTAATTCTTTTGGTATATACTTACAGTTGAAGTAAGTCCAAGGGTAACTAATGATATTTAGTATCATATTTTCAGGTTTAAAGTTATTGGGAAATGCAGTAAATAACTCTATTAAGTTAGGAGTTAATTGTAAGCTTAGCAGATAGGGTGGAAAGAAAACACTTATTTAAGTGTCTAAGTTTCTCCCGCCTCACGGGTTGTTAGATGAGAACAGTCTTGTTCTATTATTCAAGCTATGTTTTATAAATACGGAAATGTGATATGTGTAGACTTTTAAGACACGTTTAATATTATATTTTAAGAGTTATCTTTTGAACGGCTTAGCCAAAATGTATAGATGATAGGTTGTATCCATGCTTATAATCTAATTTGCGTATTGCTCTCAATAAACAACTTCGTTTACACTTGAACTGATAATGTTTCCTAAATTTAGCTAAATACGTTTTGATCTCTGTCATTTAATATCGCTTTGAATACTTAAGTACATATATTGCTTCCTAACGAGTATAATTGAATTTATCTACTATTGCGCATTGTCCGCTATCACTAAATATTATATTGTCTACCTTTTAAGTCTTATTATATACTCTGATAATAAAACGGCCTTCAGGTCAATGTTAATTTCATGCCATTCTTTGAATTTATATTAAGTAAAATCTTAACTTCCTCAACGTCAATAGTCGAATACACTATTTTACTGAAAGTTAAGGTAGCTAGGTCTTGATACTTGGACTTGGCATATTTGAGTGTAGGTCAAATAAATATCACTGGTGATTTTATTTTCTGTATTCTTTGTCTTGCAACCTTTGCACTATGGATGGTTCCTTGAGCCTACATGGCATGTATGTTCAAGTAACTTATGAGCTTAGCGAGAAGCGTTGAGCAAAAACAGTGTTAATGAATGTCCAGATGCTATAAAACCATTTTAATTTCTTGAAAAGTTTTACTCTTCCTTTACTGATTCCACTCACAGTTGGCCATTTCTTGAAAGAGTAATTTTAAAGAGTACGGATCATAGTAGCAAGCCAAAAATCACTGTTAAGAGCTTAAGTCCGTATCACATGACACTAGCTCGTACTAGAAATCAAGTGTGCTAGCTAGTGACTAGATATTTGTATACTAGCTAGTATAATA
>CABFOW010002469.1:60527-100685 GCA_902141385.1 Timema californicum | reverse complement strand
CTACACGGATGATAAACCCCAGTGCCCCAGGCTTGAACTATAGCCCTCCAATACAAGTATTAATGTGCCAGCATACTAAACCGCATAGCCCCAAAACGAGCAGAGTGCACCCCCCACCCCCCGCTAGACTCATTGGTGATTAGTCAGCCATGTTAGCTGGTTACACCACTTTTTATTCTATCTTCTGGCCTGGTTTACCTTAAGGATTGCTGACACTCTGTTTATGTTGTCAGCGCATAGGTTCTATTTGTTTACAAGCTAATCACGAACACCTTGCAACATTTGTTTTGCCATTCACAATCCAGAGCACAACAGTATCAAACAAACACTCCTCTCAATTTAGGCTGTGTGATTACACATATTTATTTTAATCAAGCATAATTGTATATAATTAACATGATAATTAAATATATTTTATAGCAATAAAATTTAATCAACATTATAAGTAGATATATTTTATAGCAATAAAATTATTTGAATAAATAATTTAAAGCCCAAAGATGAAAACAAGGCTTGGAACATTCCTTGCCCTGCCCCCACATCCAAAATGTCTTGCTCTGCTTCAGAGGCCACCAACTGCCAATGAATAGCTGTATCATTCGAGACACATAGTAATAAAAAAACCACCATGAATGTTGTTAGGGTTAACTATTATGATACTTGTGATCACACAACACATTAATCAGTGGACTAGTTATTAACTAAGTCCCTGCAACAGTGGCTTACCTCCCAATTTTCAATCCACATTGAAGAGATGATGGCTAGTCTCCATTCACGGTAGGAATTACTCCCTGTAAGGTCTTTTTTCCTACCAATATCCTACTATATAGTAGATTTCTGGTAGCGAAAAGGACCTTTTAGAAAACAATTCTTACAGTGAACAGACTTTATTTATGCATGCCTTAAAGAACATATTAATTTCATATATTTTGGTATATAACTTAACTTTACAACATATGTGCTTTATTGTTGTGAGGTGAGTCTTAACACAGTTTTGTATAAACTGGTGAGATGAAACCTTTTTACACAGTAGCTTACCCCAGACTTCAAAGCTAATGACCACTAAATGAGAGTTTGTTTATCTTTAGTTTCAATACAAACCAAACAATGGAGAAATACAGCACAAGACTATCATTAGATCCAAACACATTGTACACAGACTAGTATGAACAAGAAATCAACACAGAGAATAAACAGACACTGCTTTTCAGATGACACACTATTAAGTGATTGTGTGGATAAAGAAATTACACCCAGACAGGAATTTGAGCTGCCTAGGATATCCTCCTTGTCATTGCTTTATTCAACTGTATAGACCTCCAAGCATAGTGAGGAATTTTAGTGTTTTTTTTTAAATTTGGGGTATTTAACGAGCACTTTCTGAACCAAATGATTATATCAGGGTAACTTCAATCTGAAACAGACATAGGCTACCACCCAGCTCTCAATTCATCACTGTGAGAGGAGAAAGCCTCATTTCACTAATTGTTTGGTCAATCTGGGGAGAATCGAACCTAGGAAACTTAAACAAAATCGCTACCGACTGAGCTTTTATTTAGCACTGTGTCTTACAACCTGTTCAGGTTATACGCCTATGTACTAATTAGACTAATGTGCTAGGGATTAGGGATTAAGGTTGAATTTAGAGCAAATATACCTGCATTTACATGGAGGAAGAGAGGGGAAAACCATTTAGCAAAAACCACCCCCAATACATCCGTTCGGGATTGAACACTCTATCTCCCTGTCTTCGGCAGGCTTGTCAATTGTGAGAGTAGCAACTTAGACCATGCAGCCACCAAAGTCGGTGTCAACTGAGCTGAAGTGTTGGATGACTTGTTATAAGAGTGCACAGCTAACAGCAATTACTTTAATCACAAAATTTTCTATGATAGCCCACATTAGACGTATTTCATTTAAAGAGACACAACTTTTCAGATGACAATACTATGGAGTAATTATTTGCTTGGAGGGAGAGTAAAAAACCCTTTATTATAAACCACCCTCAGTCAACCCAACTGAGATTCAAAGACTGACCTTCCCTTCACTGGCAAACCAGACTAGATGAGCTTCCAAAATGGTCTAAACCATTTTAAAATGATTACGGTTTAGACTATTGTAAAACGACTACTTTTGTTCCTTCCATGAGACAAACGCAGCAATTGCTCAGCTCCAAACATACGCGTTGGTAGCTGCGGAAACTAAGCATCAACCTCGTCTCGCCTGGTTTGCAAGTGACAAGGGAGTCGGAGGTTTTAATCTTGGCCAAGTGTACTAAGAGTAGTTTTTCCTAAATAGTTTTATAGACTATCTCCAAACAAATGCAAGAACATTTCCTCTCAACTCTACCTTTCTCATACCTACCACATTAGTATAATTAAATGTGGATGGATAAGATGTTTAGTAAGATCAGGTGCATCAACAAAAAAGGCATTTTAAACATCTATACAAGAGTCATTGTCAACCCCGCAGCTATTGAGGAGTTGAAACACATTAGTCTAAATAATGTTTATAATAATCAAAATAGTGAATAGTGTACAATGGATATTTAGTTGATTTAACTTTAATTTCTTATGTGTTGTAAATGGAGTGTAGTACAAATAATAATTGGACTTGAGACGTATTAACCAATCAGAGTGCGCGAAATGGCTATAGCCAACTAAACGCCAGTATACAAGCAGACGAAAATAATTAGCTTCTGTGTTCATGTTTTAAATACCTTGTGTTGTTTTTTATTCATTAATCCCCTTTGTTTCAGCGTCAATGACTATCTATATATTACTGAGAATAATGGAGAAATATTACATTTTTCATTCTGTTATTAGGAAGTAGATCTACTATAATATTCATGACACTAATGAAATAGTATCCAAATAAAAATTAAATTTGATTTATTAGTACAGACAAAACTTAAATCAAGTTATAATAAATTCTCAAAAAATACAATTTGCTCAACGCTGTTTTTCGATTAAACACTTTATTAAGGTATTTTTAGAGACATCTTGTAGTGAAAACTAAAGAGGCTAAGCCATTTTCAATGAATAAAAGACAATCGATTTAAATAAGACTTTACTCTACTTTTCATTATAAGCCGATGTATTTTTCTTATGAATTGTGCACTGTACCCTATACACTACATCACTATGTGCTATTAGTTATATGTTATTCATGAATATAAACCCAGCCTAAGGGGACTACTTCGGTAAGCGAGAAATTGCCGTGCAGACCTTCAGCCACAGCACAATATTTAATTCTATGATGCATTATTTCAAAATATGGTTCACTTCAAAACCAAGTTGAAAGCTCCAACAGGGCTCTCTTTCCGTAACAATGCCATATTGTGAATTTAATTAATAGAAAAAAAATGTGTTAAAATGTGACATTAGCTCATTTTTAAACAACTTTTTAAGCATGTCTCCATAACTTTGAGACGAGGTTTTATGAAAAGGGGCACTATATTTAGCCTTCCTCTAATAAATAAAGTAATTTTTTTCAGAGTTGCAATGAAAAATTTGATGAGTATTCCTTTTTGCCCTGAGATAACTTAGAAGTTTTGTAGTTTTCTTTCTTTATCTTTTTCTTATTTACATGACAAAGGGCGACAGAAAGAATCAATAAGTAGTTCCATAATATGACATGAGCCCATTGTATTTTAAACTGTGGCCTGACAGAAATTGATACTTTCTCACTGATCAAGACGGCCGCCTTAAGGAAATCAAAAGTGAGTGCATAGCCACCAGAACATAAGCTCACAATTCAACTCTATCCTGAGATACCACCTCCTTCAAATCCATCATTTTTTACATTCCCCCCTCCACCTCTCCCACATCCATGTGTTGGTCTGCGAAGAGGGTCTTGTTTTTTCAGGTTTCCAAACTAAAATATTGTGTAGGCCTACATGCTTGTCATTACTCATACAGTGTCATATGACCACCCCAACTGCCTGCGCATGCCGTGATCACCCTTAATATGTTTTGGGGTGTATACAACTCATTAAGTTCTTCATTATGTAACACTAAATTGGACTATGTTTATCTCGAGATGAAAGCATTTTGTAGAATTTTAAGTTAAACTTAAGTAACTTAAAAAAATCATAGATGAAAAAGTATGTGGTATATCAAAAAGGTAATTTGTTAATTTCAAGAAAATGCATGAATTTTCTAATGCAGGTAGCTTATAGGCCCTGATAAAACCAGTGTGTGTTTGTTCCTTTTATTATGTTTCACCCGCCTCGGTGGCATAGTTGGCTAACACGCTTGTCGTGTTGAGCTGCTCGACTGCTGAGGACAGGGGATCGAGGTTCGAATCTCGGTCGGGTGAACTGGGGGTGGTTTTTCCTAAATGGTTTTCCACTCTCCCTCCACGCAAATTNGTTCGAATCTCGGTCGGGTGAACTGGGGGTGGTTTTTCCTAAATGGTTTTCCACTCTCCCTCCACGCAAATTTGGGTTCACTTCCTCTAATTCAACCTTCCCAATTCCTAATCCATTAGAGTAATTAGTACTTAAAGTGTATAACCCGAACGAGTAGTAAGACGCGGTGCTAAATATTATTATTATGTTTCTATCCACATTCCCTGTACCTTCTCTCAAATATAATACTAATGTAGGTAAAGTAATGATTTAAGCTATTACTTTGTAAGAAATTATTAACAGCCAGGAGCGCTACATATAGTTTGTTAAGTAGGCTACTTACTCTTTCTGGCACTTCTCGGAGTGGAGCCATTTCTTGGAGCAAATTCGTTCAACAGGAACTGATTCTCTGCACTAGGTCGTTTGGTGGCACTGTTGTAAGTGGCAGGTTGGCTCATAGTAATGTCACTGAAACCACACATAGGCGTTGGTAAAGGTATTCTGCCGTTGTAGGTGACGCTTGTCTGCCCATATATATATATATATATATATACATACACACACACACCTAGTTGAAAAATGACTCCTGGGCATGTAGGCCTAATAGTTAATTAATGTATACAACACAGCAGGATAGGAGCAGATCCTTAGTCAACTTTAACTCTCAAATTTCGTATAAAAAATTGGAACTAGATTTAGGAATGTATAGTGTTTTCATTGAATCATATGAGTGGGCTTTAAATAAAGTTATTGAGAATCCAAGTGATGTAATTACTATTTCAACATTAGGCCCTAATAGTTGAGTGTCAATTTAATATTTTAAGATGGCATATTAAATTTGCAGTAAAATTATATTAGGGCTGGATTATTTAATTATGTACCCCAGACATCCAATTTGTGTACCTAGACAAAAAAAATGACTAGCAGCAACAATAATGCGGTTTAAAACATTAAGACCTTTATTACATTTGAATGAAGTTTTTGGGAAATCATGATTTGAATTATGACTGGGTGTATTAGGGGTAGTTTTACACAGCCCAGAGTTAATTTTTGTGTTCAACAGAGGCTACTAATTTAAAATAATGTTAAGTTAGCCTATCGTAATCTAAAGCGTTTTAAATTAAGTTCGGGAGGCTAGTAATAAAATTATTGAATTTGTATCAGAACTTTTTTTTAATGTTGATGTAAGTGTTACATGTTTTTATGATGGTAGACAAAAATGTTTATAAATATTAATGAAATAGGAAACCATATGTTTACCAGAGAACAAAAGCATTATGGCCTATAAGGATAAAAATCATATTTAACATTATAAATGTGTAAGCACCGAGGGTTTAGTAGTAAGCAGTTTATTTTTGAAAAAAATATTTTCACAAAAATAACACTGCAAAACAGAGTTTTAAATTAAATTTAACACATAGGTAGCAAAAATGTTAACATATTTTGCTTTGATTATAATTTATTTATATTTCAGGTATTTAAAATGCACTTTTTAAACCGATATTATAAAAGCACATGAGATTTTCTATTTAAGCGAGAACAAGAGAGCCTACCAATTTTTTATGAGAAAGGTATTAGCCACTAATATAACTTCCAGGGTTCTTTTACATGCCACAATCGACATGGGACTGACGACTTAACTTCCCCTTCGAAATAAGTTGTGCTACAGATTTGTATCGCTCAAGGAAAAATCCGTCAACCCCGGCTGGTTTTGGACCCATGAACACCGGGTCCTGGGGCAAGCACTTTACCCCAAGACCACTGAAGTCAGCTATTCAGAAGTACCTGTAGGCAGGGGCAGGGGCTGGGCGGGCTTGTGGGGTGTCACCCCTCCAATGTTGGTTAAAAGCTTGAAAGTTGGGAATTTTGTGAGATTTGAGATCTGGAGTTGGGAAATTCTAGGCTTATTCTGTACCTCATTACTTTCTATTATGAGAGTCCTGAACATGAACTAACCAGTAGCAAAATTTCACTCCGCCAGCAATGCTTAAAGTGGCAGCATTGTCAGCCAATATTTTATTTATGGTTTAGTGTTTTTTTGTGAGTTTTGTGGCTGTAGAATGTCACAGTTTTATGATCCAAATTATTATATGTTGTGCAACCAATGCCTTAATTAAGGCTTTATTAAATTTTGATGACATAAATGCAGTGAATGTTATGCAACATTTTATTGTTTTCTTATCGAAAGTCTCTGACTGATGAAATGAGGACATTGAGGTTAGTTTTAGTGTTTTACTTCTGAAATACACACTAATTTTTCTAGCAAGTATCCATACTAGTTTGAATTGAACTCATGTATCTTATTTCATTGTTGATTAAAATAGGCTTTCATGAAAGCAATTTAAATGGGAAGCAACAATGAAGGAAGAAGAGTAATAGAGCTGTGTTACATTGTTACAACTTATAATTTTTCATTTTATTACATAGATTACATTAAACAAAAAATTAAGGTTTTTTTCCCCCCTTTAATATTTTCAAATTTGGGATACATTTTTAAATTCATTATTTACTGTCCAATTTGCATAAAATTTCGTATAACCATGTTGTTTAGAGTGCTGATTTATAATAAAGAAGCAAGTTTCCAACCTGGGGGTCGCAGCGTGTTTTGGGTGGGGTCACAATATAGAGGTTTTAACTCTATATTTACTTTTTCAAGGATTTTAATAATTATAGGAAGATTCGTAATTCTAATAGAAATGAGTTGCTAAAGTGCTAAAAACAATCTAGTTATTACTTAGGTTCCTTTTGGCTATTCCATTCTGATAGCTTCTTGCTGACTTGTTTACTGTGGCAGCCTTGTAATGCTGCTAGCATAACATAAAATCATCCCCCAACTCCGGTCTTGTTGATTCTATCTTACTACATATTAGTAGCATATAATCATTATTATAATTAAAACAAGCATTAGTGGACAAGCAGGTTTAATGTCATGCTCGTTTGGTTTGTTGGTGAAGGTGAAGTAAGGATTTTAATTCTGGCCAGGGGTAGTTTATCCTAATATCCCTCCAAGCAAATAAGGGTACATTTCCTCTAAATTTTACTTATCCCACTGATGTAGTTAACTGTCGATAGTCCGGGTTGATAGTAATACACAGTGAAAAAACTTAAAAACTATGATTTGAACACTTTTAAGTTATCAAAGGGTTCGCGATGGCCGCAAAGAGGAAAGTTGTGGTCATAAACTACAAAATGTTGGACACCACTAATAAAGTCAGTTAATTTTTTTAATCTAAAATATACAATTTAAACAATATAATAACAATAATTTAGCTCAGATGGAGGTAAACTGAAATAAATAATAATTTAAGTTGCACTGAAAAAGCCTTAAGTAGCTTTAAAAACCCAACATGAAAAAATAAACAAGGCTGTCACCAGGAGGGGGTTTCGAGGGCTCAAACCATGCCCGATATTTTATGAGCAAAATGGCTTTATTTATGGTTCAAACAATATAAAACTTAAGATGAATGTACAAATTAGGGTGCTGTGTTATCATAAAAAGCCCTTCAGATAGCTTCGAGAGGTGTTTAACATTTAGAATTTTTTCCCAACCTTCAGCATATAGGGGGTAATGTTGCCATATAAATACCTTCAGATAGTTTCTAGAACTATTTATCAATTATAAATATTTCTAGCTTCTGGCAATTGGGGGATGTGCCCACCAAACCCCCCTGAAATTATTGGTTGGCTACGGCCTTGTAAATAAATAAATTTAAAAATCCAGTTTCCTGAAATCTCAGTTCAAGGTTTGATTATCACCCCAGATTACAAAAAAAGTATTAAAAAATGGGAGCCTCCTTCTGCCCCGTCCACTCGCCCATTATATTTCTTGCAACGCCCCTGCCGGTAGGGCCTACGTAGCTCTAAAAGTTGGACTTATGTATTTGTATATGGACATTTATGTTGGCTCAGAGGTTGAAGCGTTTCAAAAAATGATGAAGTATGTGATAACAATAACCTTCAAAAGGGTAAGTTCTTGTTTTTTAAATTTTGAATTAAATTGTGTTAATATTTTAACGTCTTTCTATGTGTGTCAAATGTAGCTCATTGCAATGGTAGTGTTTATTTTCGTGAAAATAATATTTTTTTAAGAAATTGTTTACGTACTGGAACAGACACCGAAAATATAGTCGCCAGAGCAAGCAATAATTTTTAGTCTGAGCGCCATCGTCAATAACAAAATAGGACTACTCTTGGTGGAATCGTTAGATAGTATTATTCAGTTTAAGGTGGTAACATAAAAATTACTTTTTTTAAGCTTAGATTAATCGAAATATAACATTTATCAAATAATAAATTGTCTCATAACAAACAAACAAAATTAAGTTAGGGGTGGTTTATTATAGGAACTATAGTTAAAATAAAAATGTACATGTTTTCACACCTGATTTTGTTCAGCACATATGAGGATAGAATAAAGTGTCTGGTACACAATATATTATTAACTAAACACTTTCATTCAAAAAAGATTACTAGGTATCTAATAGCATCTACACCCTTTCCACAACATTATCTTGCCACCATTTCTAAATGATACACGTTATCAGTGTTGCCAGCGGACCGGGTATAATTAAAAGGTCTAGTCTAATAACGCTAAAAATAGATATGTAAAAGAAAACGAATCCCAACAACTAAGTTTGCTGTAGTTAGAGCTAGTCCGCGCGGATATAGCCCAAAGTAACACGAGATCTAAATATTCGAAAGTAATTCTAACTTTACATGTACGAGGAATATATATTCTAATATATTTATATTTATGGTTTCTATTAATTTTGCTCTCGTTTGTGTAGTTTTAAGATTGGAAAGTCACTATTCGCAAATATTATTTAATTGAGTTTATGTATAAACGAAGATTTTGCTTTTAATTTTTTTATTTTTTCCCCCCATAATAAACCGGAGGGGCATATGTATATATCGAAGTGGAGTGACTAGTAAATATCAGTCCCTCACAAACGCTGTCAAATATAGCTACCAAATGGCAATGATATGCAGATTAATGCCTCAACAATTTACACACACACACACACACACACATATATATATATATATGATATGATATGCAGATGAAAGCTGGAACAATGTATACATAATATATGTGGAAATTGTTACATCTTTCACCTGCATATACATATTAATGTGTATATATATATATATATATATATAGTGTCCACTGTGGGCTGTAAAGCCTAGGCAGCCCTGTAAAGATATACTAGGAAATGAGGAGTGAGGTAACGTAGTTTCCTTTACTTTCCTCACTGGAGCAGAAGGCACAATTGCACATCAGTTTGACAAGCCCACTGAAATGTGTACACAAACTGACCCTACAAGTGACACCTTCACTTCATTCATCACATAAACTGGCTGTATATAGGATGTTATTACTAGTACCTCTGCCCCTTTAATATTTGTCAGAGCCATAAGTGAGACTGAGACAGAGTGACGAAAGTAATTACTTTCTCTAGCCCATTTCAGAAGATATATTTATTGGGAACACTATATCTGACTCAAGGTGAATATGGGTGGCCTATACGTATATGCATATCTAACCTATATTACCTTTTGGCTGTTACCTTTCTACAGAACTACGTGACAAAACATCTAGCTGGATAAAAGGGCTTAGGTTGATTTTGCTTCATGAATTACCAGTTTTTGTCACATATCCTTTTCTTTATACAGTATAATAAAGTAATAAAGGAGATTCTTGAAGCCACTTGACGTTGTGAAAGCCCTCCCATCCTCGACTGGGTCCCGAGACTCGACTTAACTCCTAATAGATTTTATAATGCTTCCTGAAGGGAAGAAAAAGAGAAAATAATAATGTACAGACACTACAAGTCATACCATGATATCAACCGTTCCTTGAAGGGATGGTCTGTCATATTGCATGAAGGGTTTCTGAAAATAAAAAAGAGAGATAGGAGTATTATTATTAGTGAGGAACAAAAGAAGATGTAAGCCAAATAAGGGTTTCTAGAGATGTATGGTGACATTCATATACTGGGGGCTGGGTGAGAGCCTCCCGCTGACCACTGTTATCACATCTCGCTTATTCGAGCAGGGCTGAGAGACTCCTACCTCCTCCCCCAAGGTCTATCCCATAGTTCCCGAGACCCTGGATAAGAGAATTGGTGGAATTGGGCAGTTTGTCGGATAAGAATTTCGCAAGCTTCCAAAAAGAAACCACCGAGGTTTAAACACTCATTATTCCGAATACAAGTCTACCAATACACTATCAGGGCCAGTTTTTCTGTGACCTTACCTTTCCCACCTTTTATATTACTTTGGCTGGTGGTTGGTGGTAGAGAGGGAATGTCCCGGAGACATACAAGGCTGAAAGGACTACAGGGCTATGCCATTTCTTTATTTAGCAATAAGAAGTACATCATATACTTTTGAAAAACTGTATAAGTCATATAAACTCTACACTGGTTGCGTATTACCCGAACGGGTAGTAAGACGTGATGATGATAATAATAACAACTCTACACTGGTTGCGTATTACCCGAATGGGTAGTAAAACGCGGTGATGATGATGATAATAATAATAATAATAATAATAATAATAATAATAATTTTACACTCGTTGCGACATTTGACTTGGTTTGTCATCCTGATCATCCAAGGTCTCATCTTCTCGGTGTATAAGTATGTACTGCTATGATCATGATTGTGAACCACCGTTCCCGTCTAGTTTACTGAGAAAGGACTGCAAGCACCACCTAATGTGTATGTGTAGCACTCAATAGCAGAACTTGAGTTTGCATTGTGGTTAGTCATTGGATTTCAGGGGGGAGCTGCTCGTAGAATGCTGGCAGTATGTCTGCAAATGTGAAGGCATTGTACTTGGAAGTTCTCGTGACAGCATCCATATTATTATAGCAAATAGCTATTGCCATGGTGTATTTTTAAACTGTCCAATAGTGAGGGTGGTTTTAAAAAGCAATAGTCTTTGATAAATAACAAACCTTGACTCAGTTTTTGCCAATAAATAATAAACACGTAGGTCTAATATATCTTAAATATTATTAATGGGTGAAATCGTTGAGGTCATACACACTACTATCTTTTGGCTGTCGCCCTATTCTCGTACCAACTTAGCAGAAGTGTCAAGCTAGCTTATGATTATTAATTAGGCTAATTTTGATTATTTTTTTTTACTACGGGCTACACATTGCATTCGCATATTATTATCCTCGTAGTATGAGGATGTCAATACATCAAATGAAATGGAAGAAATGAAGCTTTTAAAAAAATACACAAACATTTTTTAGTGACTCTGTGGCTAGTGAAATTGGTTAAATTTGAATTATAGCTATTAGGCTCAGGCTGCCTAGAATTTTTTGCTCTTTGAATTTGGGAAGTTTAGAGTTTTTGTGTATGTGAGCGATACACACTTCCTTGCTAGACTACAAATCTTATACCCTTTTCTGCGTGACATTATTAGAGCAGCCAATAGAAAGATTATCATGGGTGGCAACAATACTCCTCGATTGGCTTATTTTATCTGAAATGGGCTTTCTATTCAATATCATAATTACTAGTAGCGTATTTTGAATATATTTACCCATTTTATACTGACTTTCTCCATACGTTCAATCTTTTTCAAGTTTTGCTTGTTAGGTATATCTTCTTTTTACAAATTTTAAAATGTATTTACAGTCTTCATTTTTTTAGCCAGCAAATTATATTTGGCCAAGGAGGATACTTCAACGGCTTTGTAGGACAATCATCATGGTGGTTGAGTGTGAATGAAATAAATAAAAATAAAATTGCACCGGGCCCTATTACATTAGGGGTGCACGAACATACAAATACAGAAGTAAAAAAGAAAAAAGGATGTAAATAGAAGTAATGAAATTTAATGAAACAACATGATACATGACAAGTATTTTGCACGTAATCTCAATAAGAACAGTCTATACAAACTAAGTAAGATTTTAGGTAACATTGCCTAAGTCTGGGCCAACAAGGGGCGTGAGGCGCCAGAAGGACTAACTCAGACAATAGAGTTACATTACTGGCCCCTCAATCACAAGGCATGTTGGCCACGCACGTTTAGTTATGACTTACATAGGGCAAGTTCAAGTCCCGTTACATACGAGGGCCTAGAATACAGACCAAACCCCTTACAAGAGGCTCAACCAATTTACATAGGTATATTTAAACCTACGGGCCATGCCCGGTCGGGAACACGTCCCACAGTTTGATCACCTGAAGGGCGGTCAATATCACAACTCATACAAAAGTAACAAATGACAGCTCCAGCCGCGCCAGAGGGGCAGAGACGGCTCCTACGCTGTATACTCCAAAAGGGAGTAATACTGCTTAGCAACATAGATAAAACCGCGGGCCAATCCTGAGAAGCATGAGCGGCCCACAGTTTACCCACTCAACACAAGTGCGTGGAATGGCAATCGTACCTAACTAGGTATAGATCCCAGGCCTCCATATAACATGAACTATCTCTTTCCCTGGCAAGCTACCGTTGAGCTACGTCAGTGTCTCGATTTTGACACGGCTTATTGCCTAATGCTTACAAATAAGTTACTCTATTTATCTGGCCATAAAATAAGCTAATCCTAATCCTAATCTCTATATATCCACAACATCTAACAGTACATCTTTAACTCCTAACTTGAAGTTTACGTAACTCCTAACTTGTAGTTTACGTGGTACCTCATTAACTCCTAACTTGAAGTTTGGATGATACATTCTTAACTCCTAACTTGTAGTTTTACGTGATACAGTCTCAACTCCTGACTTGAAGTTTGGACGATACATTCTTAACTCCTAACTTGTAGTTTTACGTGATACAGTCTCAACTCCTGACTTGAAGTTTACGTGATGCATTCTGTCGTACAATAGACTACTTCAGTAATTTGTTCCTGTCTCGTGGATCCATCTCCCCGAACTGTATTTCTACGTTGATCCAATGAGTTAGCTGACGTGACGAGAGTGTGCTGTGATCCAACAGCCCTGATGGTGTCCAGCAGGATTCTGTGTTTCTTCCAAGCGGCCCAGCGGATATATACCATGAGAACCCCACGTGATGGGGTGAAGAGAAGGGGAAAATATCTTTTTTATTCTGGAACATCGACTCGCGTCGGCGAACATCGTTCACGGTGCTTTCAGTTGATTGAAGTTCGTTGTCCGGCGCGGAGCTCTTGCCTGAGGTCACGCCCAGCCAGTTCCCCCGATGTTGTTGTTTTCAGCGGGGCATCAGACTCGACGGAAGAGTTGGTGAAGTAGGTATGTAAACAAACACACGAATGTTATGGGCGTAGCATTCAACACTATTATTTCATTTGTTAACTCTTGACGACTTGTTTGTAACACAAAAATATTCGTGTTTTACTTTTGAACGGGGCTAAGCCAGATTAGCCCGTTACAAAATTATTTATACATATTGATATAAAACAAAATCAACACATCCTCACAGACAGTAACAAGTATAGTTTTTTTTAATATATACAAGTCAAAATTAAATTAGAAAGTTTTTGAAATTACTATCAAAAGGAGCACAAAAGTACTGTGAATGTAGTTGGGATGAGATAGCTAAGAAATTTATGAGGATAAACTCGTATGGACAGTCAGTAATGAATCGATGTTGTTGAAGGAGTGTGGTTTAAAAGAGAATACAACACGTCAATGTGAAAGAGGCGTCTTACTTTGGCTGGGCATGTTGAGAGAATGGGTGTGATTCGAGTGACGAAGCAAATATATTATATAATCCATTCACGGTAGGAATTGACTTCTGAAAGGTCTTTTTCCCTACCATAAATCTACTATATAGTAGGATATTGGTAGGAAAAAAGACCTTTCAGAGAGTAATTCCTACCGTGAATGGAATATAGTATCGGGTGTGGAACAAAAGGGAAATTCCGGCCATGAAAGACGTGGTTAAATTTTGTAGGTGAATGTGTGAAAAAGAGAAACATTAAGAGTTAAAAAAATAAAAGAGTATGTCTGACTCGGTGTATGGTGGTTGTTGTAGGGAAGGGAGTATAAAAGGTAGGGAAGTATGCAGAAAGTTAGTGAGGATGTATTAAGTTCGGAGTAATGTTTTTGAGCTATATGCACGGTTTCTGGCCTACCCCGTAAGGAAATTGCATTCTTAGATATGTATTAAAGTACAAACGACAATACAGATTTTATACACTAACAATACTATTACAAGTAATAAGTGGATATGCTGCATATTATAACTAATTTTGATTAATACCTTATTCGTCCTGTGCTTGGATACGATAATGCTAGTAACTTTGTTTTGTTCCACGTACATTCTTAAACCAGACTTTACTCTGTAGGGTTCAATCTTATCCCATTCCTATCTATTATTTCGTGATCAAGTCACTAATGTGGCAACACAAAAAGTTGAAGGAAAATGTGTGGCAAGTTGGGAAATTATTTTACCCTTTGGTATTAAGACTACTACCTTTACCACTAGTAAACTACCTACTAAATAAATAAATAAACCTACAACTATTAATTATTTAATAATTTTCTTTAAAATAGTATTACATATTGTTGGTTTATAATGTCAAGTTATAAAATGATACCTTTTTTAAAACTTTATAATAAGTGTTAAAGTCAATACTGTTTATATTTTAAAACCGGTATTTTGTGATCAAATTTTCAAGCTTGTTCAACTCTACACAAATATAATATTTAACTTTAACTATTTAATTTCAACGTTTTTGTCTCCACTGTCAACATGGATTCTTTTTTCAGTCGGCTTGATGAGTTACAGACTTATTTCAAAAGTCACAATAAAACTCGAGACCATCAAGCACACTCAGCTAAAGTTCATTCTGTTGGATGGAGTTGTGATGGAAGACGTTTAGCATCAGGATCGTTTGACAAATCTGTTGCAATATTTTACTTGGATAAAGATAGATTGGTGGGTATAAGCGTGGCTGAATGGTCAATGGTGTTTGACTCAAATTGCACTTGGTCATTATTGTTAGACATGTAAGGGCTTGAATCCTGTTCACTTGTTCTGGGGGTATTTTATAATCCTCTTTGCATGCTAATGCGGGTGACTTTCCACTAGGACACCCCTCTTTATTTTATTATAATACATTTTAATAAGCCTTGTGTTAAACATAACCATCTAAAATTGTTTCCCCAACTAGGCTAGAAAATATCAGGAACATTTGAATGCCATTAAAAAACAAACAAAAGGTTCAAATTAATGGGTTGAACTCGAACCATTTAATTAATATGATAAATTAATGAAAGAAGCAAAATCAGGCAGTCGAGTATTGGGTCAAAACTGGAAAATTTTCTAATGACTTTGCAATCAAATGATAACCTAAGTATTATTTTTCTCACTGTGTATTGCAATTGACTGTACATTTTATTTGTAGACAAAAGAATTCATATTCCGAGGACATGGAGGAAGTGTTGATCAACTTTGCTGGCATGCGTCTCACCCTGACTTATTGAGTACAGCAAGTGGTGATAAAAGTGTTCGCATATGGGATGCTAGGTCACAAAAATGTTCAGCTACTATTGTCACAAAAGGTAGTCAATTCATGTGCCGAATATTTAGTTTTGTAGGCTACTTCAAAAATTGGTTACTGGAAGTATTTCAAATCAACCAAACATTTTTATAATCCAAGTTTTGCTTGTATAATATTAAAAGTAATTTGATTTTATCGATATAGGCCTACTTTAAATTCATTTTGTATTTTATTTTCAGGTGAAAATATTAACATCACATGGTCACCAGATGGTGAAACAATAGCAGTGGGAAACAAAGAAGATCTGGTGACCTTCATTGATGCTCGCACCCACAAGGTCAAAGCAGAGGAACAGTTCTCTTTCGAAGTCAATGAAATTTCATGGAATAAAAAAAATAACTTGTTTTTCTTAACCAATGGACAAGGCTGTATTCACATCCTAAGGTATGCTGATCCAAGCTCTAAATGGATTGCTATAATCAGTTACTAAACTTTAGCCATTCACCTAAGACAATATATATGTCATGTGAGCTCTCTTTAAGTAGGTAATTCCGAGCTCTTTTACCTGGGGGAGTTTTTCTTTAATATATATATAGCCATAAATAAATAGATATAGATAAAAATATATATAGAGAGAGAGAGCCATTTTAAACGCGGACCATGGAATGGGTTAGAGAACGCGTGCTTCATGACTCATATTTTATCAAAACACAAAAAAAGTTGGAATCGTGCTAAATTCATTGTTAGCTATTAATTTATGAAAAAAGTAACATTTAGTAAAAAAAAAAGACTGGTTAAGTTTTTGTGTTTTGTTAAATTCAGTGTGCCCATTGATAACAAAAAATGCCGTCATCAAAGAAGCAGTTACTACACGATTTGATCAGGGATGCGCTGGTTTCCTGATATGAATTTAAAAAATGTCAGATGACACATCTACACACAACCTAATAATTCGACTAATCTTACCAAATCAACCTGACCGAATCATGTCATCTGTAGCTGGCTTAACTCACTATGACATCAAGCCAAAATGTGTTGATTTGTTTATCAGATTTATTAGATCAATAAATATTTTATGATTAATATAAACTCAATGGTATGTCGCATACATTTAAACACTGCTATAGATGTCTTGTTTTCATTTGAGACCAACATTACTTGAACAAGTTAGACCAGTGTTTCACTTGAGGACAAGCTGAATTTTGAAGGTAGTCTAGTGTACCACCAATTATTTGCGTTTATTAACAATTAGCCTACTTATATTTTTAAATCAAACATTGTTGGATATTATAAAATGTAACGAATTATTCTAATCAAATTGCAAATATTTCAGTAATGCTTAGAAACTTTAAAGAAGGAAAATTCATTTAATTGTCAAAGTGCGTATCTTGAACATAATATTAATTTCGATAACTTTTAAGTAAGGATACCTTCAGTGAAAAAATATAATAAATTGATATCAGGTATGATAATATCAAAAACATATTTAAATAATATTTCCCACATTGGTTTGAAACACATAATGTGCTCCAGTAATTAATGTCTTAAACAGCACATGAGCTGCATTTAAAAGTATGAGCCAAGATGATTTATATCCATTGACTTTAAATAAAGTTCATTGAACCATGTTATTTAAAGACATGGCTGTCTAAATATATTTGACTTAAAAAAAACTATACCAAGTTGGGTTTTTTTTGCTTCATGTTGACATGCCATATGAATCGTGTTTGAGTGCCACTGGATGGCTTCTATTCCATAGTTTTTCCACCCCTGTTCTAGACCTATTTTTGGGGCGGGTCTTATGACTACTGGATAAATATTGTTAATGGGAGCTTAAAACTATCTACCAGATAAAAGTTATCAGCCACTTTAATGTTTTATGCGGCTTATGAACTGAATTTATCTGCCAGATAGTTATCTGTAACATAAATATATTTTTATTCAGAACATGCAAGGTTGGTACTGTTTTTACTGATGTGCGCATGCGTATAAGCCCTGCTGATAGATACAACCTAGCGAGCACTGATCAAGTTAACATGAGTGGTGAGAATGCTCAACATTTGTTAAATAATGGCGGCTAAACAAGTGTGAGAGAACAGATGGCATGACGTGGGCTTAGAAGCTAAGTTGTCTTGCAAGTAATAATTTCTGTGTCTCCCAAAATGTGGGCAATAGTTGGGTACAACGTTAACAAAATCTAATTTATTGTACTCACATTTTGATAATTTGGTCTTATATAAATATAACCTTACAAATAGCTTGTCAGTTTATTTAAAAGTGAATTAAATGTTATAACTTTATATAGAGCCTGGGCCTGTGCTTACTAAACACGTGAACCAAGATGTTAACCTAACAACAAATTCTGATTGGCAAAGCCTCATTAAAAACAACCTGTCACTATGACAACAAGAATTTTTAACTTCCAGATAAAAGTCATCAGGCACTTAAACCTTCCGATAAAAATGTGATGGACAAATACATTTTATCTCGCAGATAAATGCTATCTGGCAGTCATAACTCACACTTTTAACTTATATACCAGATTAATATTTATCCAGTAGTCATAAGACGGGCCCCTATTCTTATAGCTTTGTGTGTTTTTTTTAGCTACCCTGAATTGAAACTGCTTCATGTATTGAAAGCACATCCTGGCACATGCATTTGTATAGAATTTGATCCCACTGGACGATATTTTGCCACTGGATCAGCTGACGCGCTGGTCTCATTGTGGGATGTTAATGAGCTAGCTTGTCTGCGCACTTTTTCTAGGTAAGTAAATGTACAAACTAGGGATAAGGGAAAATAATGAATTTGAGGCTCCATAAAAAAGTTATCTCAATTGAAATTTGTTTTAAAGCTCTAATATTGCTTATTGGTGGTTTAGAACAAACTCAACAACCTGGCCCCAGTCCAGTAATTTAACACTTAACTTTTTCTTATAATACATTCAGTTAACATTTAATTATTATTTCTAGGTTCTATTTCTTTTGAGATTCATATTTTTTACAAAATATTCAGATTCGTAAAATAGTGAATTTGACCCAACCCTAGTACAAACACATAAATACTTGGTATTAAATGTATCTTTTATTTTAATGCATTCTTAAAGATATGTTTGAACAGCTTTAACAATTTTTACTACTACTCTCAATTGTTTTGTAGTATTTTGTTTATATTCTGAGAAGTCTAAGGGGGATGTTTTTAGTGATCAAGGGGTGTGTGAGGTTAAAAAACATAATCTTTCTTCACTTAGAATATTTGCTCAACTTAAAAACTTATAATCTAAAAACATTTGTGTTTCACCTTTGGAAATCACAACAATAAAATTGACATGTACTAGTGGTGTGCCAAGCTATACTATTGAAAATATGGATGGCTGAAATACTCAATTTATGTTCAATTACTGCCACTCCAGGCTGTTGCAAATTTAAAGAAAATATGACGTAATTTAAATACATGGTGTTTTGGTTAAACATTTTAAAATTAAATTTCGTGTCTAAAGCTATGTATTTTTTTCACAATATACATTTTTTCCTGGCAAATAAAAAAACCAATTTGATTCAACTTCGAATCAAAATAGAGTATATTTAGCACTTTTCCCCTATCAATTAGGGTTATGGTAACCTTTGAAATATAAACTTCTAATCTTGTTCACATGGTAAAACCACTTATGCAGAAGCTATTTAAGAGAAACTATACCCTGATTTTGGTTCGAAGAACAGTAAAGAAACTTATTTCTTTGCGGCCAACATTGATAACATTTTCTTATATTATTGGTGTTGTTTGATAGGTATTGATAATATCTATCAAAAGTAACATCTGCAGATGACATGCCACATGTATTAATATATTAAGCATTGTTTTAGTACCTTTAGTAACTAACTTCTACTGTTCTTCCTACCAAAATCATACTATATGTAAGCATTCACCTGCCAAGGGCAGAAAATGCACTTGAGCTGCTAATTCAACCCTATTCGCTTGGATATGTTAAACTTCTAAAATAAATCTTAAAACTCTAAAAGGTTTACTGTGTCAAGTTTCCAGTAACAACACTGTGGGAAAATAAGTGTTCGATTCAGAGCAAAGAATTGTTTGCAGGTTGGAGTGGCCTGTACGCACTATAAGTTTTAGCCACGATGGCAGACTCCTCGCCTCTGCTTCAGAAGACTTGGTGATAGATATTGGAGAGGTGGAGACAGGAGAGAAGGTTGTAGACATTCCTGTGGAGGCTGCGACCTTCACCGTAGCATGGCACCCCACACAGTATCTTCTGGCCTATGCGTGTGATGACAAGGACTCTTATGATCGCAAGAGAGATGCAGGAAGCCTTAAAGTGTATGGCTTTCCTTCTGAATAACTAGTCGTCGTGTGAAACAGAGCATTTAATGCTGGTTGCACATGAAAACATATTGTTAATATTGTAAATTACTTATTTAGCAATTTTACTTAAAAGTGGAAATAAAATAATTTTATAATTTGTAAGTGATTTCTTTTATTATTGTTTTTCATAAATTTATAGTAAGTTTTATCTTGAAACTTTGTGCGAAACTGTATCAGATACAGTATGTTCTGTATTTATCAAACCTCTTTCTTTTACCCTAGAAGTATTTTTTCTGTGTGTGTCAAGTAGGGATGTGAAAAAAAAATCTATACTTTACTAATATCCAATACTAGTAATTTTTTTCCCCAATATGTCGCACTCAAGTATTGAAAGGAACAATTTTTTTTTGTTTACTAGGAAGGAAGAACAAATGATACTTTTCTCAATTCTCACTCATTTTCTGCATGATAAGCAACTCTAGCATTCAATCTCTTTTAGCTCATCATAATTCATAACTGTTGTTTCTTCTTTGTCCACCACTACAGCCTTATGCCTGACAGAGCCAGCGGCAACCAGTATACTACCCCCTCCTTTATTAATTAACACGATCATCACAAACTAATCTTTTGTAGAACTTAATGAACTGCCCCGAGTAGATGAAGCAGAAAAGTTTATGTGGATATAGAACTTAATGAACTTCCTCGAGTAGATGAAGCGGTATCAATATTTTTCTTTCAATACCACATCCCTTGTGTATAAGGCCAGCACCAAGTTAACACACTTAATTATAGTTATATCCATATGCCCAAAACAATTTCCCCAATGAGTTTTTAAAGCATGTATGAATAAAGTGCATTAAGAATGTTGTAAAATAAAATAAATTAGTTTTTTTTACAACTCTTATCATATTTGTTCTTAAAATATACTCCTAATGAATTTTGTAGTGACTAGGGATGTACAAAGCTTCGCCAGTCAAAGTACGGAAGCATTACATTTTTGTCATTTATTAAGTAAACTTCATATAACCTGAAAGTTAGTAATAGGGTTACCTTACTTGTTTCCACTACGGTGCTGCTTTTATAATAGGGCCATGGTGGAGCTTGTATAGGTAAGTCTAAGCTTTCACGGTAAAAAGAGAGTACATTACAATTTGATCACTTGACAAAATTCTGTAGAATTACAATTTTATTTTGAGCTTGGCCCAAAACATGCTAAACATATGTATAATAAAACATTCAGTAAATTATATTAATTGCTTGGTAGTATTTAGTATTACATTTGCACCACTTAATATTCTTTTCACACCATGAAACACTAAAAAAAAAACTTGAATTTTGATTTCAGATGTGAGAACCTCTCATATTATTCAGTTCAGATTTGGTTGAAAAATTGAACTTTGCACAACCCTAGTAGTTACTACTCACAAGTTTGATCAAAATTATTTATTTAAGCTCAAATTATTATATTTGATTATTAAGAAACCAGTCATTTTAATTTTTTAAATATATGTTATTTTCACTTAAAATATTTATTCTATTTTCATTTTAAACTTTTTTTTTAATTCAAATATTAAGGCTTTAATATAATGAATGAACAAAAGCTTACAGATCTCTTTCTTGTTAACAATTTTATTAGCACTAGATGGTGAAGTACTATAAATGATGGGAGATGTTAAAGGTCTTACAAAACCATTTGTTTAAAGACCAACCACTTGGTTCAATTTATAAATTATTGTGTATTAACTATATTTATTAAGACATTAAAAAAGTTTTAATCTTTAAATAAAGAATTAATATATTCACCCAGACAAAAGTTACAATTGAGATTATTTGTCGTAAAATGATGCAAAATAGTTTCTAAACTACTAAGTAATGTGACACTCATATATACCGTTAGATAAAACAAGAAGTATTAGGTTCAAAATAACTTGTGTCATTTTGTCTGTCGAGCTAATTCACATTATAATAGAAGTAATTTTCAGTGAAGCATTTCATCTTGTACTTATCTTGTATAAGCTGCTGTGTGATTAGGTGAGTTCTCATCTAATTTATTTAGTGTTTTATATCATGTAATACAAATAGCACAACAATCAAGGTTTCATTGTGTACATGGTGTTATTTTATTCAATAATCACTTAATGGCTTGGAAACTGAGGAAAAACACTGTAAAGTGTTAAGTGATATGGATGGAAACCAATCTGAAGGGAAGGATCAGGCCTTGATAGAAGACAAGTTAACCTATTTCCATTTCTTCATACTTACATCTTATTATCACATTCACAGTTAAATTACTATCATACACAGTTTAAATTTTCAGAAATATTCCTTTTTCATATTAAGAAATACAGAAAAACACACAAAAAATTTAGGCAGATACATATTTGTAAAAGCTGAAGAGTTTGAAACTTACAGTGTTACCAGATAACACATTACCATAAGATACTACACAATGCTTCATCCAGTGGTATCAATATGGCAGCCTGTGAGTTTCAGTTACTCTCTGACCCTTTTCAAATATGTAACTGCCAATTATGTCTCTTTTTTATTTTATTTACATTAGATTGTTTTACAGTATTTCCGCGCTGTTACCATACACCCAAGACAATATATAATAGTTAACAGTTTGGTACAGTTTGGTAACACCACAAGACACATCGGTAGGGTCATGAACAATCCCCTCCATTAATATAATGGGACTTATAAATAAAACAAACTTATGACCAAGTTTCACTCTGAAACTGTCCTGTTCTTTCTAACCTGTCAAGGAACTGCTGGGCCTCTCCCTGTGTCATGTTGCCATAATTTTGGAACGTTTCTTCTAGTGCCCCCTTTACACCTTTAGGCATGTCCTTGGAGTTGCCCGCCAAGAATATCTGAGCTTGTTGAGTAGATACGAGTTTCCACAGCAAAGACGCATTATCCTTCATCATATGTTGCACATACCTTTGAAATAATACCATAAGTATTAAATTAAATGGGGAATTCAGATGTAGTGTGTGCAAGGAACTTTGCCAAAGATATCCCCAAATACCAATAAATTAGAAGCTGACATATCAAATAGTATAGCCATGGGCCTGCCTTCAAGAGGGCTAAATCGATACTTCAAACATTTGACTATGACTCCTCTATTTTTCTACTGTCTGACTCTAGCTCCTTTATGAATGGCAAACCTATATTAATTTGCTATAATTTTTTTTACCATAGTCAAATAGTAAGTAGCGCAAGGTATTCTACCACCAACAAAGTGAATCATCAGGCCTACTTAGGTTGAAAGAACATGAAATATATTTATTTGATCAAAATTTATGAACAAGAAAACCTCCTAAATTCCTATGGTAGTAAATTTTATTTGTAAGCTGGATTCTGTATATTTCTACCAAAATCATCTTTGCAGCCCTGCTGCATGGCATGTATCATCTATAACACCATAGTATTAAAGGAATCATAATTACACTTTATTTCCTTGGTCTCTGGAGAAGGCACAAAACAACCTAAGCTTCTCGTCTTTCTCCAAAGACAACCACTCATCTCGACAGTGGAAGTCTCCGGCACTGTTTCGACAACCGAAGAACAGGCAGAGTATATCTGACCTGGCACTCCCCTGGGCTGCTCTTTCCTGGACAAAACTGCGAAATGGTGCCACACCTGTACCAGGGCCAATCATGATCACCGGAACATACTGTAAGAACATTTTATAGAAAATGTTACCATCACATCCCTAATATTATGAAGGTAACAAGAACTATACAAACTTGTGTTTTAAAAATATGCTACCTGTGAGATAGGAAAGTGAAATGAGCCCCCACGAACCCAGGCTTTTATAGTGTCTCCAGGTTTGAGAGCGGCCAGCCAGTTAGAACAAAGGCCATAGCGTGGAACAATTAGTTTGGTCTGATATTTCACAACTGCTACCAATATGTGCACCTCCTTGTTGTGAGCCTGTGAAAACGGTCAAATGTGTTAGTGGTGGGTCACACATTTGATACATATGAAAACTTTGAATTATTTAGTTTATAAATTATTAAATAATTCAAATAATATGTATGAAAAAAGTACATTGAGCAAAAACATTTAGTAATGAATAAAATGATAAAGTATTAGGAAAAAAGTAGAACACAAATAAAAGAAAAGACACTAACACAAATTTACACACACTTCAATATTTCGATGCTATTAAAGCACCTTCCTCAGGAAGTAGTAGTAATTAGACTCAATATATTAGAGTCTAATTACTCCTACTTCCTGAGGAAGGTGCTTTAATAGCATCGAAATATTGAAGTGTGTGTAAATTTGTGTTAGTGTCTTTTCCTTTATGTGTGTTCTACTTTTTTCCTAATACTTTATCATTTTATTCATTAAATAATTCAAAGTAAGCTATTTCCATTAAACATCCAATCACATCAGTTCTTGAAAAATTTATAATAATGATCATCATCATTAGTTATCTTCTTATTTAATATCACATTTCTGGATGCAGTTTTAAATCAGCCAACAGGTTACAACTAATACACCAGTTCATCTAGAAATGGGAATACGTTCTGAGGGTCATAATTAACGGTCCTACGTCACAGCAAGTGCTTGCCATTATTACATTAGCAGTGCCGCACACCTAACTCCTATGCAACTTATTGTACACACATGCTTGAACAGCTTTGCTATCTTTGGTCTCTTCAAATACTAAAAGTCAAGCTCATTCTTGGCTCATAGCGTGTGCAGTCAAACTATAATTTAAAATTCCTTGACTTTTCCAGAGTCAATTTCCAAATTTTCCAGTCATTATATATTAAACCACATTATTTTGTTAAGTTCACAACTTAATGTAATAACATTGTTAGAGACATATTCTGAAATCGTGTCACTATATGCAGGTGATGAAAGATTTCAGCCTAAAGCAATGGGTTAGTAGGTAGTGCGGTCTAAGTGAGATTTTAGTGAGCTCATATTGAAATATTAATAGATCGCCTTATACCAGTACAGTATGAAATTATTGTGAGAAACATTCTTCTTTAGTTTGTTCTTCCTATGATGTATTCAAATTCTCACGCATGCTCATAACTGTGACTCAATTATGTCCAATAACGTGCGGTAGTGGTGTAAAGATATGAAAGTCATATGTTTACTTCTAGAATTGAGATTAGTACGCACAAATGGGACATCTGTGAATAAAAGTTGTGGTTTTTTTTAGTGAATGTGTAAAAAATTAATGTAATTTGATAAAATTCCCTGACTTTTCCCTGACCAAGAAAATTCTATGACTTTTCTCTGTTTTCCAGGTTCTTGGACAACCTGTCAATAAAGAGAAGGTTTCTAAGTAACTCTTGCGCTCACAGTTGTAGTTCTTCATTTGACAATCCAACTATATAGACTCTAGTGCCAGAGACATGTATTCTGGGTACAAGTACAGATCCATAATCCTACAAAAATAATAGATTCTGAAACCTGTACTTGGTATTGAACCAGGGTCTTTTCATAGACCTATAATTATCCTTCCTTGTTAGTTGATTGATATCTAAACATTCATTTTGGAATGTACCTAAAGATGTAATCATCTTTGGTGCATTAAAAAAATCTAGTGTCAAAAATAAATGTAATCCCTTATTATTGATGTCACCTAGTTATAACTAGCTCTGGGTGAAGGTCAGCTACTTACAGTGGGAGAAGAAGCTATAGAGAATGCTCGTGGTTTGATGGGTCTGAACAGCTCAAACATATACTCGAGGGGTATGTGTGGCGTGGTTTGTGAGAAGTCTTGTAACACCTCAATTACTGTTCTGCGTGGCCGATGGCAGTAGTTGTAGAGCTCCTCTTGCCCTTCCGCTGTTGTAAATTCAAGTAGTTTCTCACGCTCCAGCTCACTGGTCGTGAAGTGGGAGAGGAGGTGAAAGAAGTAGCGATGAGGAGTTGCCTGGAGGAACATTTCGAATCTCACAGGCATGGTCAGTCTTATCATCGCTATAAAAAGATCGAACTCTCTTGACAACATAAATGTATGTAGATTAGTTGACGTTGGCAAATGATCAAAATAGATTTTGGAGTAGAGCACTCAACTAAATCATGGTTAAAATTAGCAAGGATAGCCAGCGCACTTACCGGAGTGATAATTATATGGAAATGGAATGGTTTGGATAATCAGTCCCATACAGCTCCTTAAGTATATATTGTAAACGGTTGATCTTGGTTGGACTGCATGGTCGACAGTCAACTCTACAGTTCAACCAAGAATGATGGTTTACTCTTTAAATATGGATAATATTTATGAAATAAAGTGCATTAAGCAAAATGAAAACCTGCTTCGGTGACCATATAATTTAGGGCGTCCCTCTCGTGTTAGACAAGAATGCCGATGACAGGAAGATTAGGATTCGAATCCCAGCCATATATACTGAGGGTCGCCCCCCCCCCTCAAATGGTTTTCCACTTACTCTTAATGCAAATGTGGATACACTTAGTCCATTCACCTTCCTCATCCCTAACTCATTAGCATAATTAGTGCATATGCATATATCTTGAACAGGTAGTAAGGTGTGGTGATAAGAATAAAAAAAGTTAATATTATCCGCTTTATTTTTATAAAATTCTATCATATTTGTTTAGTTGCTTCTCTCTGAACCTGAAAAAGTTTCTTGTGGTAGTAAAATCTTGTCTTCAAAAAGGTTTGTGTGTTTATTAGTGTGTAAGCCAAACCAATTATATTCCAAAATCACTCAGGTAAGTGCACTAGCTATTCCTCCTAATTTAAAATGATCAAAACACCTAATTATCTTATGGTTATCTGTACATTTGTATTACGAGGGTCCTTATTTTAATAGTACTCTATAATAGTTTTCTTAGATCTACATTTGTATGTTGTTCAACAAAACTAGTCATTTACAGGTGTTATTTACTAAAGATAAACTTTATCAGCTCATTTAGTGGAAAATATCTAGAGAGTCCAGATGTAAATAAGCCTTTACCTAACAACACAATATTATGACGTGGTTATAAATGGGGCTATGGAGTGAGTAAATATTGGGTAGAGTCGAAGTCAATAAACTTGTACAATACTATAAAACTATATGCAGGCTACTGCCCCAGGGCCTCCACAAATCAGAGGCCCCAACCAATTGTCGCAATTTTAATTAAAAACAAATATTTTATGTTCTATGAATCTAATTAGACATGATTTAAGTGGTCATGATTAGATGCCGTGTGTTACCATTTAGTGGATTTGTCATTACTATTTGATACACATTTGCAATTTATGCAGGAGTTTGAGTCTAATAGTAGAAAAATAGAGGCGTTGGAACCAGTGTCGAACGCTTGGCTAACTGACGCCACAGTCCTGGTTAAACATAATTTATTTGAAGTAAAACACAAAATAATATCAATCATGATCAAATTGAGCTATCATGCAGCAGTTTAGGTTATTAATAATTAATGGTGTGTGAAGGCCAGTTTTTAATTGTGAAGCAAAGTCAATGCAGAGCTTGAAGCATCCAAAGAGAAGTAAAAGTATAAGATAAAGTTGTTTTTGTCACATAACATTACTTTTAGTTTTTAAACTATCCATTAAGTATATCTAAGTAAAGAGAATGGTTTGAAAAAAAAAAAAGATCAACTATTTTGACACACATGAATTTAGCTATGCTTAAGTTAATTGATGTAATTTAATCACAAGTCAGTATTAAATATTGTTTACTAGTGGTTCTAAAACCATAGCTATAATGAATATGTTATATTTAGTGAGATGTTTAAAAATCTGTTCATAATATATTGAAGTATTCTTCTTCCATTAAATGTTTTAAAGATGCGGTCATTGTGGGTGTCGAAGCAAAAGAGATTTGGGCCATGACTTCGACATTTTTTGAAGATTCTCACACCCATATAGACAAGGTAGGGGCTTAAATTAAACTTTGAACTACACCTTGAGTTAATCCAAATTGAACCATTAGTCTTAAACTTTTGGCCTAGTCAAGACAACACCCACACTTAGAAATCCTTGTATAGGATCGAGATACGACACAACATTTTCAACCACCTACGTTTAAATCCCAGTATTGTTGAGCGCATTGGCCCAGCGTAATCGGTTGGCTTAACGCGCGAGGGACTGGCATGTCGGGTTCTCTCTCGGTCACAGTGATGATAGTGTCTGGACCCAGACTAGTCGTGACATTGTCCGCCAACATGGTAAATAATTCTGCCACACTTGACTTGAGGTTGTGAGGCTGAACCATCAGAACATCACCAGGAGAATAGGTCAGGTCGGGAGCAGAAAATTCAATCAATCTAACATCCTGCAAAAAAAGATTTTGAATAAAAAATATATTGGAAAATGCTGTTTGCTATACCTTTAAATTGTAATACAGTCAACAGTCGATAATTCATACTAAAGGGAACGTAGGTATATCCAGGTTGTGAAAAATTAATCTTATCAAAGGGAAATAAATTTGTTCCTAAGGAATGAAAACCAATACTTTATATAAATTAATATTATATACTTTAATGTGATGAGGTAAACAATACATATCAGATAATACACATACACAAATAGCAACATTAGGTACTGGATTGGGAAAGGTTGAAATTTTAATAGGTCTATATTATTATTAGCACCGCGTCTTACTACCCGTTTGGGTTATACGCACTTACGCTAATGTGCAATGGTAGGGTGATTGTGAGATGAAATGGAGGACCTACAGTTTAACGTGGAATCCGAACCACGGTGGAGGCCTGGCATTCCCCACATTCACAAGATTTCTTGTCAGAGGTGAAGGAAGGGTTTGGTAATCAGATAAATCTGTGCCGGGACCGAGGATTGAACCCCGGCCGCCAGCACATAAGTCTGACACCTTACCCCTAGACCGCCAGGTCACCGATAGGTCTATAGTACTTGCAAATTATATATATATATATATATATCTGATAGATCTGTGGGGAAGAACAAATATTCAATACTGCAAATTCATAATACTAAGATTCAGCGTAGTTCAAGAGGAGTGTGCTCTATTCTCACCAAGTCCACTAAAGTTTATATTTTCCAAAAAAAAAGAAGATTTAAATCCACATATATGCGAAATTCCCCATCAATCAAACTTTTTAATGTAAAAAAAAAAGTAAAATAAATTAAAGGAGATTTCCATGTGCAGTTGTTCATTGATTGATATGGGTGTGCGTCTGTATGGAAGAACTTTACAGGTCTTCATATTAAAAAAAAAATGTATTTAATGGAATGGAAAATAGTTGGTTATTAAATAAAAGTGATTTGCTGTGGATGAGTTTACATGCAATTTTGAATTGGCTTAATCCCATTTTGAAACAAAAATTGAATAAAATCTGTTGTCCTTAAACTAACTTGTGTTCCAAGATATAATATAGTAGAATTAAACATAATGCTCTATTAAGAATACTAATTTGTTGATAAAGGTGTATTAATAAAAACAAATTCAAACACCATAATTTTTGATAAGAGAATGAATTTATTATGTATAAAGGTCTGAAATTTTTTTTGTAGCCTTGTGTCAGAGCAGACAAAACACTATCAAAATTCAACATTGTTGAAATGAAAACACATGTTTCAGAAATGGTCACCACACAGCTTTATTTGTATTGCGTTGTCTGAAAAGTAAACAATACTCTCAAGAAGTCAACCAAACTGATTCAGAAAGAAAAGGATGGAATTTTAGAAATTGGACCGTATCCAGTCAGAGAAAGGATGACAAACACATAATTTAAAAAACCTCTCCTTAACCCATTCCTTGGCGCAGACATTGAACAACGTCTTTGTTGCCTGAAAGTTCCCTGGCGCAAGTTTGAATCAATGTTTCATTGTAATAAGTTATTGTAGTTCCATCTATCAATGAACCCAGTGTGAATAATTCATGTTAAAGCTAATAGATGAAGCTACCAGTTCACTGCTATACTATGACCATTAATAAAGCAATAAATGAGAAAATATTTGTCGGCTTAGAGTAAACAAGTAGAAAAACTGAAGCCAGGAAGGGGCATTTTGTAAAAAACACTAATATGAAGTGGAGCACCATTCTCTACACACAATGAATTGTTCTATTCGTTATATAGTATTTTAGTCCCAAGAGGATTCATTACTTGCAATCGTCACGCAGCCATACCAGCACTCGAAACTCCAATAACTGATAATGGAGAAGATGACATGGGCCAGCCCCTCTCAGATAATCTCTGTCATCCAGTGAGCGATATATCTCAAGGTCATTCCATTTCCAGCTACACAGTAGATCATTGGGCCAGTCTAGGCTAGCCCGCGATTCAATAAAGGTGGTTTATATTTTGTGTATTTAGTGTGTTAAAGACCCAATAAGTTATGTGACAATTGAAAGTGCTTAATTAAAATTAATGAAGTATATTCTTTATTCAAAACTCATTTTTTTCCCCACTAAAACTGCAATTAAAACTTGAAACCAAACGGTTTGAAGCACATCAGCCTAGTAACTACATGAATGCAGGTGGATGACAAGAATAAAAATAACTTTTCTAATGCTTGGTTTGGTAAAAAATTGTGGTTAACTATAAGTGAAGAAAAACAGAGCTTATTTTGTTTTCATTAGGTGGTGTGAGGTTGTGGGCAATGGTAGGCTGTAAGGCTCTTAAACATTTAAGTGAAAGTATTATAAAAACATGAGGAATGTGCAATTCATTTGAAGAATGTATGTACAGTAGCCCCATGGCTTCTTTGGTGCTGACTGACAGCTGACAGTTGACAGCTTTAAAAAGTTACCAGATCAAATTATGTATCCCTACGCCGAACCAAATGATCTGCAAACACATGTGTTTAGCAGCTGTCACTTCTGACAGTCAAAATGTTAGGTATATACCTAAATGTTGACTGTCAGAAGTCAGCTGTGAGCTGTCAGTCAGCACCAAAGAAGCCACGGGGCTACTTTAGGTTTAAAACATTTGGAACAGTAAATATTGCATTAGGCCATTTTTCTATGCATAAGGAAGAAATTGCTGAGTTTCCAAACTTCAATAACAGAGTCATCAATATGTTTGCCAGTCAGAAGACCAGACGTACCCAACTTTTCTACATAAATAAAATTTCCTGGTAGGTTTAAATCAAAACTTTTTTTATTATTCTTTCTGTTTGTAGATTTGTTTAGAGATTTATAAAATAAGAAAACTTAAATGAATTGAATTTAATTTAATATGTTAACACACGGTGAGACAAGGTCATTAGCAATAAGCTTTGAACTGGCCCCACCAAAAATAAATATCACGCACTGTGTAATGATACTTAGGACCCCTCTCATAAATTTAAAGAGTCATGGACAAAGTGTATTTTTCTTTAATGAACTGTATATAAAATATCCTTTTAGTACTTCATCCATGGAGAGTCACACGCTTTTCAGAATTAATTTCAATATATTGCACCATAAAACTTATTTTTCTTTCAAAGATCAAATCCGCTGTATTTAGAAAAAGCTGGTGACATACTGGCTTCCTTTACCCAATAGGTAACATCAGGTTGCCAGGAACTTTTCTTTTAGTTAGTTTTAACACTGGTGACAAGGGGTCCAAGAGGCAAGGGGTAGGTCATATATAAGCCGCTTGTGTGTATGAATTCATTACAGTGGACAGCAATACATAATAACTTTGTAATACAAGATAGTGTTGGTAATATAATAGGGATATAACATTACAGAGTACACAGAAAAAAAATCAATCTGTGTAAGTCATATAATTTAATATCATATATTCCGTATCGACGGTGTAATCAGTTAAATAAAATATGTGCAACATCAACAGTCTTTCTAATTTCATAAGTATCAAATATACTCAGATCACATAATCGTGTGATAAGAGCGCAGTAATGCAAACACGCGTCGCCATCTCAATAAAACCCCGATATCATTATAGTTAGTGCTCAATCACAGGGCAATATCTAGATATAATCTCGTATCATCATAATTGGCGCCGTGTCGCGGGTCAAAATCAAATATCTCAAAAATAATAATCCTGTATCATCATAATTGGAGCCCAATCGCGGGGCATCATTAGTACATTAAAATACAATATCTCCATAGCCACCACTGCTGCCGGGCATTTGCAGATCGCTGTGCTACTAAGGCGCCAGTGAATGGGGCAATGTATTTGGCCCAGATCTAAATTCCAGCGTATCTGATCCAGTCGACCTCACTAGTGTCGAGATAAATTTACGAGTCACTGGAAAATTAGATTGATAGATTACCAATATGAAATAAAGCATAAAACTTACCAACCTAAACTATAAAATTAACCACATACTTGGAAGTTTTAAGATAGCCAACAGGGTAGTTTACCTGAAAATGTGTCGGTGCTGTGGTTCTTGAATTTGTCTTTACAGTAATACAACATGGATCATCTGCTGATAGCTTGTGTTCAGGTTGGTAAGTAGGTATTTGTTCATTTGTGTTGGAGACACAGGTTTCCGCACTAGGCTCCACTAAGGACACATTCCACCTGGTATAGTGCAACCAAATAAAATGAGTGTCTCAAGAGGAGAAACAATGGAGTGCAAGCATTAATCTGCTTTAATATAGCCCTATGTAAGGCTTATTTTATACCCATTGTCAGATATGCAGCAGAAACTTGGACAGTGAGTGCAAGAGAGACTAGGAAAGTGGAGGCCACGAGAATGAAGGTTTTGGGGATTAGGCCATCTATTATGAAGAGAAACAAGTTTAAAAATTAAGTTGCATGGCTAAGAGTTGGAGTATAGGAAATACATGAGATGGTAGAGGAAGCAAGACTGAGATGGTATGGGCATGTAATGAGAATGGAACAGAAAAGGTTTCTAAGGGGAATAGGGGCGATGGAAACATGGAGGGAAAATATTGCAAGTAAGACCAAGCAAGAGAAGAGAGCAGTTAACAGCAAATGGGAAGATGGAGGCATTCTACTAAACTGACGCAGCTACAGGCTGAAAACTGTTGATGATGAATACAAATTTAGTACACTCACTACCGATTGAAGGGTTCAAGGGGAAAATCACATTTCATACATCTTTCAAAACAATCGCTTGTATATCTCAAACCCCCAGAAAATAATTTTAATACTACAGAGACCGCTTTTAACCATAATCTAAAGTGAATTAGAAAGGTCTCATGATTGTCTCATAGACGGTAGCACTAATTATATACGAGTTAGAATTGAACTTGCCCACCTATTTCCCCTGTATCCTTAAATTATGATATTTCAAAAGAAAGAAGTAAGTAAAGGTTCTACTAATGTTCCCATAAATTACAAAAGTTTTTTTTTGTAAGGTGTGCACATACAACTTAAATTACACCCATTAATAAAATTTATAAGATAATTATTTTACTATGAAAGATTATCTTGTAAGTTAACACAAATGATGATAATGTGAAATGTATGTCGTGTTATTAATCTTTACTTGGAGAGAATTTTGTCCAACCCACCGTTAATGACAAAGTAATAAAGATTCATACTGATGTAGAATCAGATATTAAATTTTCAATAATATTTCTAGATTTGAGCTAGAAAATGATAATGAACTAGAAAATAATAATCATTTAAGAGGTAGGCCTATGATTAATAATATCGTGAACATAGTTTTGACACACCAATAATTATCTCCCTGTCATTAGCCACAGGGTGGAAGAAATCCGCAGAGTAAAAATCAGCAATGAGGTGATTAAACTTAGCTGAATCAGTGAAAGTTGTGTGAAAACTACTCAACTAATTGGATGATGTTGAAATGATCCAAATTCAAGACAAAATGTGTAAAATTGTAATGCAATGTGCATCTAATTATTCAAATTACAGTTCAAAATAAGATTACGACCAACACATATTTATTACAAATTTCCCGGGTTGATATCCCAGATGCGAAGTAAACTAGGGAGACAGGGGTTCATTGACTGAGTGCACTAGTTTTAGCATCATATTGTAATTTTCTTATCCTATCTTCAAATGGAGTCTACCGTTCTTACTTAACAAAGTTTATTCTGATTCCTTAGGTTGAATTTAACTTAGGTTGCTGGTAGCTAGTACTGGTACTCAAGAAAAACTAATAAAAAGTGGGTTTTAAAAAGGTGTGCAGTTCAATTTTAATAGAAAGAACCTTATAGAAAGTACACATTTTTTTGTGACCAGCATCGATTGTATTTTAGTATAGTGCTAGTGCTATTTTGAGTTACTGATAATACCTTTCAAAATTGATGGCTGCAGATTACATAAATTGATGTATTAATATGTGAAAGTAAATCTAGTAACGTTTTTAACTGTCATTAAGGTTAGTATTATGAAAATTTGATTCTAGCTAGCCAATTTCTGTTCGCTCACCTGGGTGGACAAAGCTCGGAATTATTTAAAGGTTTCAGTTGTTCAGAAAGTGGAAATCGAATAGCCAATTTTTCCCAAAGGTTTGCTAGCCAAGGATCGACAACAGCGTCAGGTCCAAGGTCATGTTGATCATCAGCCAAGCCAGTCTCAAGTAAATTCTCACCTCCTAATTGGCACAATCGCCGAGCCAACTTCTTTGCCGCAAAGTTAAACTTAGCATATGAAGAGTCGCCTAGACCAAGGACTCCAAATCTTGGATCGAAAAATAAACATAGCATGTTAGTTATTGTGATACCATCGTTTTGGCTAATGATCATGATCAACTTAACGTTCACTTACCGGTTCTCCTTTAGTTTTTAAACGGAAGCCATCATGATGCAGTTAACTTAACCTTCACTTGACTTGAGAGTTGTCCAGGGGAAAATTTTCAAGTTAAGTGAACGTGAGGTGAAGGTACATGTTCTAGCTAGCCATTCACATTGTGAGTGGTGTTAACCAGGCTATTTAGTACTTCTTTTGTTTGTTTATGGTATGCAGACAAATACTTTGGTACATGTTTTTCAACGTTTTGTTAACTCTAAAACGTCATAGCCTCTTGTTACACTTTATTTTGTCTATCAAGTAAGTTTCTAAGTACTAGTAGCCTAATCAGCCCTAAATTATTAGGTTTCAAGCGGTTCAAATACATTGGCTGTGGTGTGATCGAGTGTAAAGTTAGCTACATTACATAAATCCTGATCACACATTTGTTTCTTTGAGTTAAGTTTATGTTATGTTATGTAAACGTTAAGTTTAATGTGATCCTGGCTTAACAAGTTCAACATATATAGGTATAAAAAAATATAAAATATAGTAAAATGACTAGGATTCTTATTAACAAATGAAGTGTGGATAGCTAGCACAAATGTAGTGCAAAGAGCACTTTGGACCGTTTTCCAATAAGCTAACCGCTTTAAGAAAACGATTTTATTACTTGCATAAGTAAAAGTGTTTGTCATAAAACTTAAATATTGCCATTCTAGCATTATTATTCTATAATGTAAAAGTGTAATACTGTATTTATGAAGATTTTAGCACTAGGTAGGCCCAGAATCTGGTTTATCTGGTTGATCTCTATGGTCTTAGGGAAAGTGCTCGCTACACGACCCGATGTTCATGGGTTCAAACCCAGGCAGGGCCAACAGATTTTTCTTGATAAAAATCTGTAGTATAACTTCCCTCAAAGGGAAAGTAAAGCCGTTGGTCCGTGTCGATTATGGTGTGTTAAAGAACCCTGGAAAAGGTATGTGAAAATACCTTTACAAGAAAAATTTTAAGGTCCTTTCACTTTTGCTCATAGAAATTCCCATGTGCTGATATAATCAGTCAGTTCTAAAAGTCCACGTTAAATACCTCAAATAAATAAATAAAATTAAAATGGTTTATGTGGTAAAATAGTCTATACAATTTGTCAACTAGTCTGTTTTTTTTAGCACAGAGTATTATTACCCATTCGGGTTACAGTCAATTATGTATTAATTATGATAATGGGCTAGGTATGAGGAAGGTTGAATTTTAGAAGAAGTGTATCAGCATTTGCATGAAGAGAGTGGTAAACCATTTAGGAAAAACCACACTCAGTAAACCAGACCAGAATTGAACCAAGCTCTCCCTGTCATTAGCAGTCTAATCTATTGCAAAAACAGTGTCTTAGATCATGCGGCCGAAGCAGGTAACCGGCCTATTGATCAACATTACAAATTTATTAGTATTTCTAAAATTTTCTGCAATGGAGTAACCGCAATTTACACTAAGTATTTTCAAAATACATTCTAGGCCTTTCTATGTTTTACTAGGCTAAACAAATTCTATTTTTCAAACCTTAAATATTGCAAAGAATTTGTTGGAAGGTTTTTACGCAGTAGAAATTTCCAGAAGTGTTTCATATTATCTGGCTCTTCACCCTGACCAGTTGTTGAGCATACAAATATTACTAAAGGTTCATATATTAGTTGTGGAACTGGATAATCATCCATAGCTTGAAGAGGACCACGAAAATGATATCTGTAAGAAAATGAGTTAAATTACTTTTACTATACAAGATAGCAAACCACAATTTTGCACTTACATGTAGGCCTACAATATAGTATTCCTTGCAAAAAAAACAAAACATGAAATGATCACAGACACTTATTAATTCTGGAGCCATCCAGAGAATAACAAGTGTCACATGTCTAATTTTTTAAACTTTCTTGCTTGTCTAAATAATTGTGTTCGTACAGCTCAATTTTTATAGAAAGGGCCTTTTAGAAAATAGAGTAGAGTCTCGGAAACTTGATTTAATGTGAACTGAGATGGTGTCAAGTTAGTGAAATGTCGAGTTTTATGAATGAACTTGCATAAGATGCATGTTTAGTATGTCATGTTTACTATGCAAGAATGAATCACAGTACAGTATTGAATATTAAAAGTACAGTTGTACTGTACCGTAGTATTGTATAACACAGTAACAGTAATATACATACAGCACAATATATTATGTGTTAATATAATATAATGTAATATATAGAAATACAGTACAGTACTGTATGTATATAATGTTGTATTGATTCGAATAACACGTTACTGAATTGTAAAACTAACAAACACAGCACTTATAAAAACACCAATGCACGGCTGTTAAACTCGATTTACACACACAAAAAATAACAAATGAGAGGTTATACAGTTGAACACCTTGGATTGTGATAACTGGCACTAACACAACTGTGTGCACGTGCGTGTTGAGTTACACGGAATGTCGAGTTTCCGAGACTCTACTGTATGTATTTTTTCAACCAAATTCAAAAACATTTATAATTTATTGGTGTTAATGTTAATATCTATAAAATGTGACAGTTGCTGATAATTTTAGCCTACCTGGCGTATTAATATATGAAGATAGATTTGTTAACTTTTCTGTCAAATAAAGCACTTCATATGAAAATTAGATTGTTGTTAAGGCCAACAATAATTCAGCTGATTTGTGATTTTGGTACAAAGCTAATGCTCAATACATTTGATATGTCATAGGAAGCCCTATCAAAGAGTATCCATACATTTACCGATTAATGTCAATAATATATAAATAAGTTAGATAGTGTGTTAGTGAATGTGCTAAAGCTTTTTTTAGTAAAAATGTCAATATTTTATGATTAATTTCATAAACAAAGTAATATGACATATTGATTAATATTTTATGTTCTTGCTATTTTAGCAAAATAACAAAAAATAACTAATTTAATGAATGACTAGGCCCCTAATTGATTGGCCATATTCTATCTCAAACTAAATTTATCGTTTTTATAAAGACTAAACAACAGTTTATAGTGAACAAATAATTATCCCTTTTTCATAGCAAAAACTTTGAAAATGAATATAACAATTGTTATTTTATCTTATTTAACACATCTTGAACTTAGGTCTACTTACTTAATAAAACTTAAAAGATCATTGCCTGAATTACAAAAGTATGCCACCTATTCTTATTTCGAGCTAGTTATATCCATTCAACCTTACTACACCCTATTCCTCTCTTGAGCTAGTTATATCCATTCAACCTTACTACACCCTATTCCTCTCTTGAGGTAGTTATATCCAGTCCACCTCACTACACCCTATCCATATTTTAATCTAGTTCTACCCATTCCACCTCACTACACCCTATCCATATTTTGAGCTAGTTATATCCAGTCCACCTCACTACACCCTATCCATATTTTAATCTAGTTCTACCCATTCCACCTTACTACACCCTATCCATATTTTAATCTAGTTCTACCCATTCCACCTCAATACACCCTATCCATATTTTAATCTAGTTCTACCCATTCCACCTTACTACACCCTACCTCTTTCGGGTCCATTCTAATGCTACCCTCCCATCTGTGTCTATGTCTTCTCAATGGTCTCTTCCCATTGGGTTGGCCAGTCAATACCCTGAACAAGGTTCTATAATCTCCCATTCACACTGCGTGTCCTGCCCACCATAATATAACTGAGACTTTATTATCATATCAATGTCTTGTAATGATTCCAGGATGTGCAACTCATTATTATGTAACCTCCTCCATTCTCAAGTGGCCTCATTCCTTTTTAAACCAATTATCTTTCTTGAAAATTATCATATTTTTGAGAATTCTAATCAGTAATTTTAGCGAATTTTATTAATGTCCAGGCCCTTATTATTATTATGATTCTTACGCTGCTAGTTTAACCTAACTTTCCCTGTTCTAATAGATTAACATTTTGATTAATATTAATAATATAAAATAAAATTTCAAATAATATTGATAAAATAAAAAATTATGCAAATATTGTTTAATTATTTGTAAACAAGGTCTATTGGCAAATGTAATGAGTTATATACCCTGTACTCATCACAAGATATTGTTAAGATACATAATCAAGTCTTGCAGATTACATTGAGCAGGATGTGCAGTGCGATTGAAAGTATCTAGAACTTTGGTCAGGGTGCCGACTAGCAAACCCAATGGGAAGAGCTACTAGACGCAATAGGATTAGAATGAGCTTGACTTAAAAGAGATAGGGTGTAATGAGGTAGACTGGATAGAATTAGCTCAATATAGGGATAGGGTGTAATGAAATAGACTGGATAGAATTAGCTCAAGATAGGGATAGGGTGTAATGAGGTAGACTGGATAGAATTAGCTCAAGATAGGGATAGGGTGTAATGAAGTAGACTGGATAGAATTAGCTAAAGATAGGGATAGGGTGTAATGAAGTAGACTGGATAGAATTAGCTAAAGATAGGGATAGGGTGTAATGAATTAGACTGGATAGAACTAGCTCAAGATAGGGATAGGGTGGAATGGATAGAGCTATAGCTCAAGATAAGAATAGGGTATAGGGGAAGATGGGGTAGATGTGGATAGTTTTTGTTAGTTTCACGATTCTGTAAACACTAATCTTTTTTTAAATGTAATGTTTATACCATAAGATAGCTTATACCTTTATTTATTAAGTTTGTTTACTTTGTTTTGCTGTGTACAAAAAAAAAAGTCAAAATATATATGCAATTTGTCCACATGTACCCCAATGTGGGTACATATGGGCATGTAGGGGGTAGATGTGGACATGGAATTGAGGAAGTGTATCTGAGGAGACTGGAAATAAAGAGATATATTGTATAGCAGTTACTATCTTTATTACTATCTTAGAATAATATTTTGTAAACCTAAATACTTTTTAACAACAAATTAAAATAGTGGTTTTGAAAAATTAAAAATATAAGCTAAGTTTTTTATCTACCTAATAATACAAAATAAATACATTAAATAAACATTTTAAATGATGTAACTTTCGAAATCTATCGGAAAATACAAAAGGGAAACAGCTCTTGAAGTAGCACCAACATAAGAGTGTTGTGGCAATTTGAAGATAGTATCTTTTAGTGCGGTGACACTTTCATATCTCTGGTCAAGGAAATAGAACTTGTTAAGTGTCATTCTTTTACCTTAAAATTTTAACTTGTTTTCACTTTTATTTAAAATTTCTTCAACATTAACAACGTAATGTTTCACAGATTTTTTTGTACAAATTTGACAAGTAAAACATCATTAATGTTGATGTTACTGCCAACTTTTTCGATGTCTTGTGAAACATTTATGTCAGTAAATGATTCAGTGTCAGTCGATATTCTTCAATGGAAATGTTCTTAACTACTAAGTAGATCTTTTCTTTTCCCCCCCC
>CABFOW010002469.1:9023-60350 GCA_902141385.1 Timema californicum | reverse complement strand
CCCTTTCTTCTTAACTAGGTCTTTTGCAAATGCCCAATTTCCTTTGACCGTCTATTTTCTTTCTCTTTCTTTGCCAACTTCTTCAATCCTCTGCTTTTCTGGTGTGTCATTCGGTTAGTATTCTAGATTTGCCTTTTTTCCTTAATACTTTTCTTTCCGTTTTTTTTTTGTTTTGTTTTTGGAAATTTAGAATTTCAGCAGAAATAACTGATGACTGCCCTGGAGGAGATTTAATTGATGGATTTACAGGAAGTTTGATAATTATTGATGTTAATCCAAAATCAATAGTTTTTTATTTTATTTATTTAGCACGTCTTAATAACTGTTCAGGTAATACGCTTAAGTACTAATTATGCTAATGGATTAGGAATTGGGAAAGTTGAATTTAGATGAAGTGAACCCGCATTTGCGTAGAAAGAGAGTGGAAAACCATTAAGGAAAAATCACCCACCAGTTAACCTGACCGAGATTCGAACCTTTATATCCTGTCCTTGGCAGTCTAGCTAAACAGGACTAGCATGTTGGCCAACTATGCCAACGAGGCCTGTAAAACTAAACACGACTAGCGTGTTAGTCAATTACATCACTGAGGCGTGTAGCTCACTGAATATTTGATTAAGGTGAGTGAAAGGATGGCGTGGATGATTTTTTAAATAATTTTTTGTGTCTGAGATTCTTTTCTTTGGTTTACACAGAACAAAATAAAAATCTTCTTTGGGGTGAATATGCTTTGATTCATTGGTGAAATACCAGTTTTCTTACATCCAGACAAAATATTACTCCTAATGAATGATTCATTGAATGCCACCCCAGTTAAAGCTGCTATTTTATAAAGTGTTACCCTGTAAACAGTGTTTGTAAGACGCCAACTGTTAAAAAAAAACTGTGGTTGCAGACGATGTGTGCAGTGCGGTGGAAAGGGTTTAAAAAAAATATTCAAGCCTAGAAGAACACACTGGCCTTCACATGGGACTTAGCCAAATAAAAACAATAGAAAGCCATTATATATATAAACCTTAGGCCTAATCTTAAAAACAAAAAAAAAGCATATAGCGTTATGATGTAGATATGGACAGTGGCCACATCAACCCCCATAAAACTAACTGTCCACATGTATCCCATTGGCATGCAATTTCACTATATTGGTATTTTTGAATACCTGTATGGTTTGACTTGAAGGTTAAAATAATACATCAAAAGCAAGAGTAGGGCTATTAAATACCCTTTCTTTCTATTATAATAACAAAAACGTTAATAGAGCAGCTAAGGTAAATGAAAAACTAAGGCCTACTTTTTGTATTAAAATTTACTCCAAGTCCATAAACTTCAGTCTCAGACCTCCAATCGTTATCAAACTACAGCTAAGAATCAGTTATATGGTAGTTATTAGTTTATATAGGGATCAAGATCATAGTATAAATAGAAGGAGGGAAATTCAAACTGTCCACTTCCACCCCACCCCTCCTAGCGAGGTAGAATGGATAGAACTAGCTCAAGATATATGATAGAGTGTAGTGAGGTGGAATGGGTAGAACTATCTCAAGATAGAAATAGGGTGTAGTGAGATGGAATAGATAGAACTCAAGATAGGGATAGGGTGTAATGAAGTGGGATGGAGAGAACTACCTCAAGATAAGAATAGGGTGTAGTGAGGTGGAATAACTCGTCTCAGGAGATGGAATTGAGGTGACCTGGTGGTCCAGGGGTAAGGTGTCAGACTTCTGTTCTGGCGGCCGGGGTTCAATCCTCGCTCCCGGCACAGATTTATCTTATTACCAAACCCTTCCTTCACCTCTGACAAGACATCTTGTGAATGTGAGGAATGCCAGGCCTCCACCGTGGTTCGGATTCCACGTTAAACTGTAGGTCCTTCATTTCATCTCACAATCACCCTACCATTACACATTAGCGTAAGTGCGTATAACCCGAACGGGTAGTAAGACGCGGTGCTAATAATAATAATAATAATAATAATAAGAAGAGATGGAATTGAACCTTTATCCAACAGTTATAAGGTGTCTACACTCTTCAAAGAAATTCATTATCATTTTTCATGATTGTTGCATAGTATTTTAAAATTACATGGTAGAGCATTAAAAATTCCAAAATAAGGACTAACATAAAATATCAAGTGACATAACCTCACCGCTTTGCTTCTCTCCATATTCTTTCCGCGACTTCTTGAGCAAAGCCTGTTTGACTCCCAAATAGGACAATTAACCTGCGATCCTCCATAGCTATGTCACATATAAAGTATTGAAATACAGCCCTTTCTAGGAATTAGACAAATATTGTATCTCTGTACTGAATAGTTCAGTACCCTTAAAATAACTGAGATCATTCCATATATCCTTTATCTATGGATCATTCATGGTCGAAGCAAATAAAAACAACAAGATACATTGAACTCTATAATATAATTGGAAATATATCCAAGGTAGAATTTTAGAGCGGTCTTCAATACATCATTATGTAAGAGAGAGCGAAACTTTCGGGGCTCTCTTTCTCTCATACACACATTCAAGGCAATTTGGTATTTTGACATTGTTCCTTAATTTTTATGAATATATAAAATATATCAATGTATGTGATAGTTAAATTAAATAAATGGGTTAATAACAATTTTTAACAACATAACTAAACTTAAAACTCTTGACTTGTTCCTTTAAATAAATTTATGTAGGCTGATATTATTTGTGTCTCGAATGGTCTCAAATGATTTAGGAATACCAAATAAATCCTCAAGATGATCAAAAGCACACAGGCATACGGGCCCTGGATTTTGAAAGGAGGCTCGTTTTGGTATACCTTTTCCTTAAAAGGATCTTACTCCATACTAGTATTTTGGTAAGATAAAACACCTCCCTACTGTTCTATAAGAACATTTAGCCTGCTAAAATACTAAAATACTAAAATACATTAGTATTTTGGTATGAAATAAAGACATCCAGAACGGAATTACTACCAAGATCAGGGCTTAATAATATTTCCTACAAACTTATAAATGAGCATTTGAACTTAAGACTACTAAACTAATTTTTTTTGGTCAAACAAATGTTATCAAGTTGTTAGCTAACTTATTTCACTATAGTTAACGAAATTTCATTTTGACATTGTTTATTGATCTCTCTTTGAAACCAATATGTAAACTGATAACCGACTTTAAATAAAATTTAACTTTAGCATAATGTAAGCAATGTCGCGACCCTACTTCCCGGGGGATATATCTGTTAAGGTACCTAGATTGCGGAAGGGATAAGGTTGCAGGCAAGGCAGTTCCGTAGCTCAAAATAGTATGAAGGTTTGTGAATTATGGTTTAATTGTAGATACTAAAAGATGATACAAAAATGTGATGTTGGTTGTAAGATAAAGAGTAAGAAGCCTGGACACCCATGCTCGTGGAAGAACTGATAATACAGAGTTAAAACATTACAACTTATTCGTGGTCAAATGTGTATATTGAGTAACATTTTAAGCCTACATGTGAATAATTTATTTTATTTTATTTCTTTTAAAGATCTAGTACTTTTATAATGTGCAATACAGTAATTTTATCATAATTAATAAATGCACAACTAATACAAAACACAATATTATCAAATGGGTTTTTATTTACAAAAAATATTTATGTTAATTTTCTGCTGTAAACTTAGAAATTATATTATATTGAACAGATACTACTGGGCATATAATTTGAGATATCAATAAAAAATGTACACAAAAATAGATGTTTTCAATCATAACTCATTGCAGTCTACGTTAACTCAAATGGAGAGCGCTTATCCCACGCTTTTTCGCTAACATCTCGGGGATAGGCCCACAGTACTGGTAACATAAGGTATTTGATATCGTCTTAAAACTGATCTGTGGTCATTGTCAATCACAGATCAAGTTAACACGACAATATCCTCCTAGCTTAATCTGTGAATGATGCTTTCATTAAACATAAACATTTTAAACTTCTATTTCGAATAATAAACAGAAGGGGAAAACAATATTTACTTTATTTTACACAATTCCTATTAAAATTGTTCATCATGGAAAATAATACGTACACGTATGCGTATATTCGTGATGCATTTCTTAAAATAGCAGAAGAAACACATTCAGAAGAAACTTTGGAGCACCTTAAGAACAAATACAAAAATAAAATAAATTCTCAAAGGACTTTAAGCGAAATAACTACAATGAGTGATTTGGTTTCAGTTTTGGAAAAAAGAGGTTGTTTAAAACCTGATGCACAAATGTTTACTGAATTTAATATTGAGGACAAAAACTTGTTTCATTTGATAAAAGAGTATCAACATTCTCTTAGAGAGACACCAAGAATATATAGAAATATCTATAAGAATAAGTTTTTGGAGCGTGCAACTAAAGAAACGCATTATAAACGAGAGCATTTTATTGACAAAGCTTATCCAGAGGAAATCCAGCCTTCCCAACCAATATACTTGGCCAAACCCTCACCATATAATCCTACAGCTCCTAGTCTTCATGAGAAACTTTCAGAAGAAATTGTGGACCTTATCTGTGATGATATTGGTATTAAATGGGCAGATCTAGCTCGCAAGCTATTCATTAAAGAAAGTGAAATCGATTCTATGTATGTTAAATACCCACATGATTTAAGTGAAAGAATGAGACAATGTTTGCTGATCTTTGAGTCACGAACATCCGATAAACTGTATGCTAAACTCTTGACAGCTTTGTCTAAAGCTCGAAGAAATGATTTACGAGATAGTGTGCAAGATATTTTGCATAAACAATAGACTAAATGAATATGCTTGCTAGGTTTATTGGTCTATCCTATTTGAGCACTAAGAATATTTTTTTACACAAAGTAACATTGTAATTTAGGTATAACATGTTTTTTATAAACATATGGCTAAAAATTATAATTCAACAAAAATGTTTTCTGTGGTAATTCAGAATTGAGAATACAGTAGACTCGCGACTAACCTAGGTAATTCTGATGATACTGAGCGTGTAGGATTTATAGCGGCATCATGCCAGGCACAGTGTTTGGCTGTTGTGTGTAATGGGTTCTCACGTTACTTCTCATGCATTTAACTACACTACTTACAATACTTTATAATAGTTATAATAATACAGTAGACTTCATTTATATATAAAAATTGAAATAGAAAACAATTATATAAAATATTTAAACCCACTTCGGTGGTTGATTGGTCTAATGTGCTACTCTCGTGTTGGTCTAAACTGCCAAAGATGGGAAGATTGAGGTTTGATTATGGTCGGGTGCACCGAGGGTGGTTTTCCTAAACAATTTTCCAATCTCCATCCATGAAAATGTTGGTGGATTTTCTTTAAATAAAAACCTTACTAATCCATAACTCATTAGTGTAATTAGTACATAGGTGTATAACCTGAATGGGTTGTAAGACGCAATGCTGAAAAGAATAAAAATATTTAACTTAAAATTCGACACTGTGGCAGAATGAGTGCCGCGGATAAGCGAAGCTTTGATAATCGTGAGTCTACTGCATTTTGTACTATGGTAACTTAGGTTTTAAATGGGTCTAATTGATAAAGGAGTATGCTAGTTAATCTATTCTATAGGCTACAACAAACACCATGGTAGTTGATAAATTAAATTATGGCTATTGTCTATCCCTGATAGGCCTGTTAAACAGAGATTGAATACATTTATAAAGTAGATATTTAGACATGTTTAAAAAAATACAAAACCAATAAAATTTATTGCCTAGATATAAATGGGATTTAGAATTAAATGAAACTAAATATTTAATACTGACAAATATTTATACAAGACCTATCTATATCAAACACATTAAACAATTACAGTAGGCAACAAGTTTATGGAAATGGCGTGATCTAACTTCCAATCTGTTGAGTCTTTAGAGCAGCATGATTTTTAAGATTTAAAATAAATCTTAGCTTATAAACAAAACTTGTAAGCTGTTTCTGCAATGTTTAGAACTTTTTGTCAGAAAGTTTGTGTTTGCTCTGAAGTTGAAGTGTAGGCCTAAGGAAGTGTTGTACAGGACATACTTTGTAAATATGATCATATATGCTGCAGAAATACAGACAGTGAATGTAAAAGAGACTAGGAAAATGGAGGCCATGGGAATGAAGTTTGTGAGGATCAAGTTAGCTGTCACAAGGAGAAACAAGATTAGGAATGAAGTTATCCGGGAGTACATGAGATAGTAGAGGAAGCATGGCTAAGATGGTATGGGCATGTAATGAGGATAGAAAAAGAGAGGATGCCAAATAAAATGTAGGAAATGAAGTAGGCTATGTAGGGAAAAGACTGCAAGGGAAGCCAAGAAAGAGAAGGGAAGAGCAGCTAGGCCTAAGAGAAAGTGTTTAAGTGAGCGGAGAAGAACGGAAGAAATTAAAGGAGGAAGAGTGTTGGAAGAATAGAGGAAGATGGAGGCATTTTACTAAACTGACCCTACCACAGGCTAGAAACAGTTTATGATGACGAGTTTGTTTTTTGCCATAAACATTTGAGTAAAAATTAGTTTTCTTCATACCCAACCTAGATTTATTTAAATTCATCATATTCATCATTGATGGGTAAGCCAAGTTCAGCAGAACCAGTTTGATGTGTTGTAGCCGTTGTAGTACTAGAAGATTTATATAAATAACTTCTAATTGCTAGAAATGTTATCAGGACTGTGGAGTGTGTACGCCAAGAGTTCGACTCCTATTTTTATACTGTTGATTTATTTATATTTAAATAAATTTGCCAGTAACCAAATTAGATATATTTGTCTTAAATAAGTGTAAAATGAAATATTAACCATTTATTGTTATAATATTTTAAGTTTTTATTTTTAAGTCAGAGTCTTTACATTTTTACAGACTCCAACCCCACCCAGAATTGCTTCCGAAACCACGACTAAAGACTTCACAGCCCCAAATGTTACTAGATATAATTTTATACATATTAATTCATATGATCTACAGCTATCATTTTTGAAACACATTATCAATACTTATACAATAATAATTTAGGCATAGTAAAATATTATCATTGTTGACCTTTAAAACATGTTTGTATTTTTTTTTTAATTTGTTCCATAATCTTACTGTCAAGTGCTTATTTTCTAGCAACTCATATATCACCATAAACATTAATCAAACCCCCTCTGAATCTTAATACACCAATGCATTTCCACGATGAATGAGGAAAAGCTTATCAGATGTTACATTTTTAGTAATTAAAAAGTTTCTCAGTATGATTACTATTTGTTTTATTTCAACCTTCACAATCTGAATATGCAGTTATTTACACACAATATATTGAAATAATAATAAAAAAATTAATATTAGTGCCGCGTCTTACTAAGCGTTCGGTTTATACACTTAAGTACTATTTACGCTAATGGGCTAGGAATTGAGAAGGTTGAATTTAGAAGTGAACCCACATTTGTGTGGAGGGAGATTTGAAAAACCAGCCCCAGTTCACCTGACCGAGATTCGAACCTCGAGCTCCCCATCATCAGCAAGCAGGCTAAACAACTATGCCACCGAGGCGGGTATGAAATAATTGAAAAATTTGCTGCCATTCACATTCATTTAAATGCAGTCAATAAAATAACACCTATATACAGGGATCAAACTCTGAACCTTTTACTGTGCCAACGCAGCTGCTGCTCATGCGCCATTTTCAACTCCAATTTAAGGCAATTAACACTTACATGTCGACCTTGTAGGTTTTGGAGTAAAGTTCTCGCCTCAGGAGCTGATGTTCACAGGTTCAAACCCAGCCAGAGTTAAGTGATAACAATCTAACACTTAACTTCTTTCGAAGAGGAAGTAAAGCCATTGGGCCCATACCAATTGTGGCATGTAAAATAACCCTTGAAGGTTTCTGAAAATACCTTTCGCTCTTGTTCATAGAGATTCTCATGCGATGATATTATCAGTCAGTTCAGAAAGTGTACATTAAGTATCTAAGATAAAAAAAACAACCAAATGACAGCATAACTGCCCAGCCAGTATCACTGGTTGCCGTGTTCCGGATAGCTCTAAGTAGCTGACAATTTCACCCTACACAGACCTTGATTTAAACTATTATTGTGACTCACAGCCTAAGACAAACCTGGATAACTCGGCATTAAAGCACTCGCATGCCAAGACAAGGGTTCTGGGTTTGTTTCACGTGTCTGGGTATAATTTTTCAACTATATTTAAACAATGGTTTTTTCGTTTTATATAATGAAGGAAATTTTTTGAAATAGCATAACATTTACACATTATATTATACATACTCAACCGTTCTAAGCATTCAGCATACTAAAATGTATGTGCCATGTACGTTCAAGAAACCAGCTATAGTGGAAAGGTTGTGAGACAAAGAATAAAAGAATGCAGATCACCGAGGATCTTTATTTGACCTATTCTCAAGTATCCAGACCTAGCTATATCTTAACATTAATAAAGATGAGCATTTGACAAATTACGTTGAAGGAGTTAGGGTATTGCTTAATATTAATGCAAAACAAATAACATGGAATTAACAGAGGCCTCAAGGCCGATTTATTCTCAGACAATAGAATAAGTCTTATAAAGGAAAACAATATAATCTTTAGAGATAGTGGACAATGCGCAAATTAGAAAGAGAGCATGGATACAACCTAACCCCTACCCATAAGAGCTAAGATGTTCAAAAGATAACTCTAAATAAATTATATTAAGCTTGCTTGGAAGTCTAAACATTATATATATCATAATAAAACATACTTTTATAACATAACTTGTTGAGTTTTACTCGTGTCTAGCGCTACACCTAATGTTAATCAAAAACATGATTATTCTCTAAGTACTTTCTACCCTATCAGCTCTGTTAACAATAAACTCCTAACATTATAAAAAATATATAATGTATTCCCCAATAACATAAGATATAAAAAATTATGATACAAAAACAATAGTAACACATCAACTTACTTCAACAATATACACAGAGAAACAGAACTAAAGTGCACGATAGTGCTAAAAGGTTAAGTAGAATAAGATTGACTCGAGAATAAATCATCCGAACATGGATCCAAAAGGTTTAAAACCATAATATGTCAGTACCCAAAACAAATACTAATAGAAATTAAATTTAGTAAAAATAAAATAAATATAGCCAAAAATGACCATATTTAACCCCTACATTATTTTGACTAAATTTAAACAATGCCTAGTTAGTTCTCAATCAGGGTGTCCAACTAAACTATATTTTTAAATTCCCTGACTTTTCCAGGTTTTCCAGAGCCAATTTACTTTTTCCCAGACCACTATTTATTGATATTAAGTATATTACAAAAATATTTTTTTAAGATCACAGATTAAATAGTGTTTTTTTTCCTAGATACATATACATTCTGAAATTGTGTCACTCAATAAAGGGATTAAACGATTTCTGCCTCCGGGGAAATGGACTATTTTAAGTTAAAAATAGATTTAAGTAAAATTGTATTGAGTCATTAAAAGAACACCTAAAGCAAGAACGATTTAAAATGGTTGTGGGACAGTCATTATTAGTTCCTTCTACTTAAACTGTAGGCCTAATCAAATTTTGTACATATGAATACCCATGACTCAACTTTTGATAAAGACAAGTGTAAAAAGACAAAACTTACTTGACCTTGAAAAGTAATATTAGTCTGCTCAACATAGACAATGGTGTGAAAGTGATTCCAGCTGGTTATTAACTGGAAGAAAAGCGTTATTTTGACTATTGTGAATCAAAATATTTGGCTTTTTATTGATAAAATGTAAAATTTCCAGAAATTTAATAAAATTCCCTGACTTTTCGCTGACCAATGAAATTCCCTAACAATTCCCTGATTTCCAGGTATTCCAGCTGGACAACCTGTCAATAAAAAACATATAAAAAATTCTATAAAATAACAATCACTTACATGTTGGCAAGTCCCTAATTCCCATTAGCATCAAAAGTAAAGTTCCATTCTGGGTACTAGCTTGAAAAGAACATTTTATTTGTAATATTTAAATATTTAGAGAACAGTTGATTTGTCTTATTTTCCTCTGAGTCAGCGGCCTAATCGTCAGGAAGGGGAAACAAAAAAGCTTTGAGCACATTCTTAACAGTTTGAATTTGCCAAGTTCCCATTGGTGCAAATTCAAACAAAGTGAAGAAGGGTAGGAAGGTAATGACGAGAAAATAGCGGTCCAACCGAGGTATTAAATTAACTTAACAAGCTTATATTAGAGTTTAAACTGCAGGGAAATTTGGTAGGGAGATATTATATTCACATCAAGTCAGAAATGTACCTCTCACCGACGCCTGCCCACAAAGTCGTGAGGATGACCATGAGGGGAGAGGGAGACTCACATAATAGCGCTTTTGGCTCCTTTTCCCAAGTTTTAGTGCCTGTGCAGTGCCTTGAACTCGGGGATACCGTACAAGTGAACAGGGGTCACACGCCACTCTGTGACTTCATTCTTGTTTCCTAGCTGAACTCGAACGATGAGCAGTGTTGTGTGTTGATGTGCGTGGAGTGTCCATCCATACAAGATGCTGACTTCCCGGTAAAATGGGGTAAGTGTGTATACACTCTCTTAAGGAGGTGGAGGTATAATGATAATGATGTATGAATATATGAAAGTTGATCTAGTAACTTTTCTAGATCTAAGATAAGGAAGGCACTTTCTATAAAATTAGTTATATATAGTTTTAAGTCAATATACAATGCATACATAACAACCAGTACTTCAAAAGCTCCAAAGAAAATGTTGGTTTAAAAGTGAAGAGGCGTTGACTTATTAAAGTTGTGCATACCTCTATTTAATAAAATTATTGGGCTGCAGAACATCTAATAAGGTTTCTTTTTCTATATACATGTCAAGACAAAAATAAGTATGAAATTTTAATTATCTAAAATATGTCAACATTTCATGATCAAATTAGAGTTTTGATAACATTTTGGTTAAATTGTTTATATTCTATTTATGAAGTAAGGCATCATACTTTGACATTGCTTCATCAATGTCAACATAGCATCCAACAAGGTGTCTGAAATAAAATAATAACATATTACAAAGTGTTCAAAACATATTGTATCACCACTAAAAGTTAAATTTAAATTTAATTTGTATTTTATTTTTGGCTTTCCCAGTCTATAAAGAACCACAATAATATTATGACTATTTATAACATCTATTACCTATTTTGTATCTTTGATGCACGGACCTTGTTTTATTTTATTTCATTGGTACATTTTTTAAATTTTAATGGCAGGCCTATTTATTGTCAAAATTAACACGTTCATTATATTTTTCACAAATTTGATACACAAAATTAATGTTAAGAAGAATGTAAATATTTCTACCTTGACACACTTGTGGGATTAAAATTAGTTCTCCCATGAAGCACCCGTCTGTTGTTGAAAGCCACCAAGTCACCCGGCAACATATGGAATTTCAGTTCTGAAGACTCCTGGCGCATTTTCTCTGAGAACAACTGAGCCAATCTCACATTATACCTTAGAGCACCTTCACATCTTGAGAATAAATACTACCAACATTTGTAAAACAGTATCACAGTTTTTAGCCTCAAAATAGGGACATATAAAAAAACATAATTGGAAAATGACTTAATATGTTAGTATGGAATAGTCTCTTATATTTATCAACAAAAGTTAATTCAGATAATTTTCAATCTGATTTTACATTTTAATTGGTCAATCAAGATTATATCAACTTAAGACACCGTAAAAAAAAAACTTTTTTAAGCTTAGGCCTACCTTGTATGCATGGTAGAAAGGAAGCACAATGTGCGATGGTACTTGCAAAGGACCCATGGTGCGATTGTTATAATGGATCTCCGACACATCACCATCGTGATTCACACAAATCACTGGCCAAAGCTGAGAGTAGCGTTTCTAAACAAAGTCATAGCTCACTGTCAGCCAATGAACAATTCTGATGGGGGTATGTAATTTCATTCACTATAGCAGGATTGTAAACAAAGGAACAGCTGTATATAGAATTAGTAAACAGTGTAAAGAGGAAACTGTAGGCCTCAAAGTTCACAATTAAATAGACAACAAAACAAATAATAATGAAATTTCAGGGTACATCAGTTCCCTTGTTCAGTAGAAGGCAGTAAAACACAAGTTTACTGGACTATGGCAGCTTGGCTAGAGGTTGATCATGGTCACCTAGATAAAGCTGTTGCTTGTTTTATTTTATTTTTTGCTTGGATTCAGTATTTACCTTTATAAACCTGTGTCTTGACTCTTGGTAAATGGATAGAATTATATATTTAATTATTGAATTATTAAATCAAATTATCAGTTATCGTTTATATATAAATGACAGAATGGTGTGAGTAGACCTGCTTGGAAGAAAAGAAGAGATGACTACCTAAGGTTGGGACTGGGGAGGGGAGAAAGGGTCGGATTTGGTAATATATTATATAGTGTTAAGTTCCCACCCACAAAGCTGGAAACCATTGCATCTGCATTAAGTGTTTGGACTTTAAGTGCTCCTGGTTTGTCAGGGTGGTTGTGATTGGTATCAAAATGGTGTACATTCATTGGTTGTCCGAGTGTTCCTGTAGTGAGGCCAATGTATTCAGCAATGCCGTAGTTGCGTATTAACTGGTGTATGAGATTTTCTGTGAAGCAGTCATAGTGGATGACAAATGTGTGAGTTTGCTGTTGAATGAGGTGGAAGGTTGGTAGATTTTGCAGGTACTGCTTCTTGGTTTGTTGCAAGGGTAGGAACCTTTGGCCTGATTGAAGATTTGGTATGAGCGGTGAGTTTAGGAGAATGTAGCCTGTGTTCAGTACGTCACCAGAAGGTTGTTTCTTGATAGGTTCTCGATTGAATAAGGATTTGACTGTCACCTAAGTGTTCTTGGTAATCTCGAGCTGTGAAAGCCCTGAAGAGTTGTTGACATTGTTTGTTAAGGTCTTCTTCTTCAAACATTCATATATGTTTAGCTCTGGTCTTGTGTTTTTAATTGTGAGCTTTAAGGCCTACAAATTTCTGGTGTGTAGGCAATGTCCTTCTAACCTCTTTTCAATGTTTAATATTTTAGCGAGATTCTGATATGAAGAACCTTATCGGCACTGGGAGTGCAAGAAGGATCCTATCTGAACCACACTTGTCCACTTACCCCCTTGTTTTTAATTTGAAATCGAATGGGAGTTGAAGTGAGGATCTGATACGCTGCTGGTTCATTTTCCTCCAACCATTTGGCAACACGAAACCCATCCACAAAGAAAGACATGCCTCCAGGATCAGAACCCAGAACCTTAGGATCAGTTGCCTACAAAATTAAAAAATGTAGGTGTAAAAAGTATAAATACAATAATGACTTATTTTTCTTTCACATTTCTATATGAATATAATATTTTTTAAAGTTTCACTAAAACATAAGATGTATAGTTAAATTGTAGAGTAAACAATATTAAAACCAATATGTCGTGCTTTATAACTTATTAGTTATCACCCATCAGAGAGCGAAAGACCTATTATTGATTCTAATATAATATTTTATTCACAGAGAAGCAAATATCTGTAATCTCTAAGCAAGATCTTGACCAAATAAAGTAGCATGCACACCAAATGACGATCAAGCCCTTTTAACGCAATAAGTATCTTGAAAGCTACAAGAGGTAATAAGCAAACATAGCATCAGCCTCCAATAGGGGCTGTTGCAATATTGAACCATTATAGTGGATAGAATTCAGTTTAACTAACAGCTATGCCTGGCAAATTATATAAATTATCAGTCAAATAAATAACATAATTTAGAAGAAACTGTACATGACGGCGAGATAACCTTGAGGCAGTGAAGTAGTTGCATTCCTGGACTTTTCTCTCGGTAGTTCATGTCTGTGTGGTGGTGAAGATGAAGTCCGCTGAATGCCGGATGAGCCGTCGGATCTGCCTCATGAACTACATCGAACGTCATGCCATATTGAGTCTCCTTTACGTATGCAAAGTGGTTCACTACTTTTACAAGACTACCCTGGCAACCAATTCAACCACAATCATTTTAAGAAAAGCAACACTACAAACTCTGACAAATTATATTGTAGTTATTGACAATATATGGCTGCATCTGGATTTGGTGGTCAAAGTTCCAGGCTAGAACGCCACAGATCCCAGGTTCGATCCCCAGTGCTTCCAAATTTTTTCTGTGAAGCAGCGAGTATTGGATGGGGTGAAACTCTGCCTTGTGAGGGCAAATGAGGAGTTAGTTGAATAAATAAGTTTGGTCTAAAAAGTAGAAATTAATGGACAGAGGGTTCGTTGTGCCGACCACACGACACCCTCTTTCCACAAATGTTGGGATTATTATCACTAACAGCAACGGCTGCTCTGTCAGAACAGCTCAATTTCCTGATTAAAATATCTCCTACTAACCTTTTCTGGAGGAACACCCCTCATAACAGCAATCCCATACTTGTAGAACATCTCCAACCATGCTTTCAATCCTTCATCACTCTCCATCACTTCATTGTAAGATATCTCTGGAAAGTTCTTCCAAATCTCGGTTCTGTCCCACAGAACTATCTGAGGCTGGTCTGGATGATTTTCGGTCGAGTCCGAGTCAAATGTCTCGTGCATAAAACTTTGTCCATAGCGATATAACCTAGCAATATCAGGAATCAAAGTTTAATGGTGAATTGTTTGGTTTAATTATTTGAAACATTTTAATTTTATAATACTTTATGTTAGTTCAATATTTTTTAACTGTTCATTTAATTTAGTATGAGATGTTAATGAAATATTAAAATAGGTTTACTTGTGTGGAAAATAAAGAAACTAGACCCTATGATGTTTATGGGGTACTCAATTAATTTGAAAAAAATAATTCACTTAAGATATAAAGAGATATTTTTTCAAAGGAGCTTAAGATTTTACAAATACATGAATTTTAAGCTTAGTTCACATCCTGGCAACTCCAAAAGTCGATGCATACCAACTAGAATCAAAGTTGGAAATGTGGTCATTTCCATTTTCCAGCCATCGTATGACCAGATTCCCTTGATCGGTCACATTAAGAGACTTTGGCTTTGCACCAACATCCAATGAGGGTGTATCTAAAAGTTTCTGTCGAGTCTCTTCGTGTACACAAAGTGAACACTTGCAGTTATCTCGCAACTGAAATAAAGAACTTGCTCAATAGGCACGGGAACCAGAGCTTCTCAAACTTTTTTAAATTGTCTAGTAAAACCTTTAGTAAGATCTATTTTTAAGAGTATGTCGCTCAATTGAGTACGTGTTTAAATAACACGTTAGTGTGATTGTTTGAGAAACACGGTTTAAAGACAAGTTTGTCTACAAAATTGTTTTTCTTGCTGGGGAAAATAACATATATTGGGCCTTAAGTAGCCTAAATAATGTGTAATTTATTTACCAATTTGGGAAGAAACTTCGAACTTAAAATAGTACAAAGATTGTGTTACAAAAAATAATATATATAAATTGCAGTAAAAAAATGGCATCTAAAATATATTATGGGGAGAAAAACCATGAGCAAATACTAATGATTGTATGTGTTGCCACCTACTTGATATAGTAGGCCCTACCTTGTGAAATTTTTGTAATAAAATTAGATAAACATGATTACATACCCAAATAGTCTTGAAATCTGCAGTAATATGGTTGTCGAATAAAACTTTGATGGTTTGGTGAGTTGAGGGAAAAGCTGCCGTCACCACAGGGTCATAAAGATTTGGTTTGAAACTGGCTGCCATACTCTTACCTGATCAGGGAACAAATTATCAAATGTGTTTTCAATGATAATATATATTTTGCCTTTTTCAATCACGTTAAAACTAAACCAACTTCCCAATTTTTGCACTTTCGCCCCTTTTTTTGTCTTTGAGACCATCGCGGCTCCCCTGCAATCATTCATATGTTCCAGTTTTCAAATTATTATTTTTACTAGCTCTTATTACCTTTCCGGATTATCCGTATTTAATTACACTTGTGAATAGGTATGGTTCAGAGGAAATGTACCTTTATTTGCTTGTATGGAGTAGGGAGAAACCGTTTAGGAAAAGTCAACCTCAGTAACCCCAGTCGAAATTTGAATCCTGTCATAACCAACAAACCACATAAGGACGACATTAATCCCAGGTGCTTTATTTAATTATTATAAAATGCTTATATTAATGATGATACGAATGTTACTAAAATGTCTCAAAAAAAATCAACAAGCCCAGTGGATATTTTGGAAGTTATTCTAGCAGTGCCACTCACCTGGACACGAAACTGCTACAGTAAACTAAGTCAGCAAGCTATTGTCATGCTTTGATAACCAAAAGGAATCTAAACAGTAAATCAACTGTTTTTATCATTCTACACACTTGAATTTCGCACCATTCAATTGTCATTATAGTCTCTTTAAAAAGTAAACATAAAGTTAAAGCCACAATAAGCATCAAATCCCTGCCGTAAACATGCCACAGCCCCCCGGTTGGAAACCACTGAACTAAACTCTAATAACTATGCACATGTAGGATGCGTTGAACTACTTTGCTTAAAACATAAAAGGTTCAAATCAGAGGTTTAGTTTGCTGTTGTTAGCAAGTCTGCAAAACTAACTTTTATCAGGGAAGCCAAATATAAATTATAATTGGCTACTTTCAAGTGGTAAAAATATAAAAACAATCAATTCTTACAGCTAAGGTCGCATAAAGAGGATACCTAAAACTAAAATTAAAATTGTAAAACATCCACTCACGTCTAACCACGGTGTTGAAGCCATGTTGGGATTTTGATGCCTGTCCAATAAGCTTCAGTATATTTAACAAACTGCGTATGCCTGCCATCTTTAATTCAAAACAGCCAATGTTTTATATCTGTAACAACAAATAATCATATATATCTATACAGCAGCTAATGTGGTTGAATGGTCTAAGGTGTAACTTTCACAATAGATTGAATTGCCGATGATGGGAAGATTGGGGTTCAAATCCCGATCTTGTGTAATGAGGGTGATTTCTCCACTCTCCTTTCATGAAAATGTGAAGACACTTCCTTTATATTCAACTTTCCTCTTTCATAATACATTAGCATAATTAGTTCATATGTGTAGCCTATAACCCGAACATATAATGAGACATGATGACATTTTCTTTAAATAAATGTATTATACATAACAAGACCACATAGACCAGCAGTAGCTGTTGAATTAAAGAGTTATCGGCAACCCTAAAAACAATTAGATTGTTTGATTTTCCTCAAGGAAGCTGAACACTAACAACGAATGCTATCACACAGTGAAACTCTAATTAACTGCCCATCAAAAAACAATCACACACTGTTGAATGACAAACATCAAAGTTCACCAATTAACAAACATGATACAAGCTAATAAACTGGCCACAAATAATAAAGTTTCAAAGGTCACAACAAGTCTGAAACAATTTTTTTTTCACCCTATTTAACTCAAGGTTAAATTATTGCATCATTTTTTTAATAGCTAAATGAAATAGACCTACATCATTATTAATCCAGAGAGATGAAAACACAATGTCAGCTCAAACACAGAATTAAAAGGATTAAGATTCTTTCCCACACATGTGGCCACATATTATAGAAAAAGTGAAAACAAATCTGGCCAGGCACACATTCACATGCATAGCAGCAAATAGGGAAATGAGACTCACTTTCATTCACACATGTTAAATGTGTTTTAAAGATATTAAATAAGTACCTACACAGAGATAATACTCTTGCTTAATAAATTTCCTTGTGAAATAAAAGGTGGAGGCAAACCCTAAAGAATTCCAAGTCTTTCTTCAATACCTTGAATGAAAATTGTGTATTTAAAAGTTAATTTCATTTAGACTTGGTCAGAATACTTCAAATAACATTAGTAGGTATAATCACAATGATATGTCTCCGAGATATTTGAATAATTAAGGCCCGGGACTAAGTTATTTTGTCCAAATCATCACCAAGGATGCTAATGTACATGACTATACATGTCCTTGCGATCAAGGATGGAAACAATGGTACCCTTAGTATAATGTTTAACTGAGGCTTCGCCTTGTTTCTCCATCACAGTGAAGGTTATATTATGTCATCAAATTAATTGACGTATTTAAAGAAAACTTTTGACCATGAACATAAATTTATTTTATAACATCTTCAAACCTATAAAAATATAATTTAAACTAATTGTTGTGCAAAAGCATTATTTTATTGGAACTGTTATTTATGATAGTGTGTTCAAACTTGGGTTATTAATTATTTGTTAACCGCCTCGGTGGCATAGTTGGCTAATGCGCTATTCGTGTTGAGCTAGACTGCTGAGGACAGGGAGATCGAGGTTTGAATCTCACTCGAGTGAACTGGGGCTGGTTTTTCCTAAATAGTTTTCCACTCTCCCTCCACGCAAATGCGGATTCACTTCCTATAAATTAAAAATTCCTAATTAATTAGCGTAATTATTACTTAAGCGTATAACCCAAACGGGTATTAAGAGGCGGTGCTAAAAAAAAACCTATTTGTTCACCACGTCATATTAGCCATTTGGGTTACACATATTTGTACTAACAATTCTAACGTGTAAAGGGCAACTCTTCATAATTGATCATATCAATTAAGAGTTTCAAAATTTCACCACATCAAAGCCTAGTGTTTTTTTTACTAGTGCCACCAACTTCTAAACTTCTAAACACTGTGCTTATAATTAATTGATTACCGGTATATTACTTGTTACATCAACTAATGATTATTTTTTTATCCAAGCTGAGTTATTAGCTCATTTAATTTCATATCACTGAATTTATTTTAAATCGAGTCATGGACGTAGGGAGAATTTAATTTTGGGGAGAGCTTAAAATTCAATCTTTGGACATGATTATATTAAAATTTATTAACTGTATTACAACACCACGTTTCACTTACGGTTTTGGCCAATGAGATATAGTCTAAAATGATAGGAATGAGAAATGTTTAATTAGAGCAAGAGTACACGCATTTGCGTGGAGGAAGAGTGGAAAACCATCAAGAGTAAAAATCTCGTCATCGATAATCCAGTCTACTGCGAGAGTAGTAGCTTAGACCATGCGACCACCTAGAATGGTTCATAAATATTTAATACACTGTAACGTTATTTGCTACCATACATGTATTTCCTTATATTTTGGTTGAATTAAAAGATGTGTTTTAAAGTTTGTCTGCACTCAGAAGCTCAACGCGCTGTTGTCGGCGTGACAAAATAATATTATTTATATCACTTCACAATAAAACGTAAGGAAGATCGTTTAACACTGCTTAAAATAATTTACATGATGAATTTTGAGCTAAGAAAGAACATTTACCTTTTTATTAAACATATTTATGCATGAATATTGTTGTATCATCTTTGATTAGTTTCAATTTCGGTCATGCGTGCGCAGGACTGTCAAACAAGTGAGTGGCGTGACTCATAATTATAAAAGAAATGAAATTTATGAAATTCTTTCAAACTAGTGCACATTTCAATTTTGACAAATGGAAATAAAGATTTTAATTATTTTAAGAAAGATTGTTTATATTCATTGACATATATTGTCAATCTTTAGATTAAAATGGCATTTTATTTTATAATTATCCATGGTCTATAGCCAAAATTTTATCTTTTGTTTTAATGAATAAGTGTTCTCTTTGGACTTGGAGAAAAATAGAACATTTTTAAAAAAAAATTTCAGCAGGGTAAGCACAGATCTTTATGACGCTTCACCACTATGAAAAGTCACCCGTAATATAGTAGCCCCATGGCTACTTTGGTGCTGACTGACAGCTCACAACTGACTTATGTAGAACTTTCGGAAAAGACTAAATATATTCAGACTTTTTATCTATTCCAAAGTATTAATTAGTATTTCATCTATGTCAAAATGTTAATTTTATTGATTTTTTTTCTTTCCTCAACAACATTACTTTTTTTTGTCTTACTCAAAACTCTAATTTTATATATGTTTAGCCTATATTATTTTTAACTTACTCTGGTATTATATATTTTAAACTCCCAAATCTAACCACATTCAAAGATTATTATTTTAATTGAGTAATTTTGTTTAAGAATACATGTATTACAATTTATTTTATTTTGTCAGAATATAATTATATTTACTTGGAATTCCATAGGTAGGGTTGGGCTGTGGTAGCAAGGAAACAATAGGAATAATAATAATAACTACCCACAAGTTTAAATTACTGATTCTTTTATTATTTTTATTGTAATTTGAATTAGTACAGTTAATTCAGTGATCCATTTTTATTGCAATTGTTCGTGTTCTATTTTGAGTATTTTCCTTCAACTCTTGTAGAGATTTACAGCAGACCATTTTTGTAGGTAAGGTAGTATCATTATTACTAACATTGCATCATACAGAAAACGTTCACGAGCACACCCAGTGTTTTCGAGTGTTAATAGTTGTCGTGCCACTGTCAGAGTTAGTTGAGCAAAAAGTATTTTTTATTAGTTTAATTTTATCGTCTTCTAGTTTACAGGAGTGGTGTGCAATATTTATAATTTTAATCATCTCCACGTTACATTTTGTTGTGTAATATATATGTAAAATACTTAAATTTGTTATTAGAATAAAATATGTGAAATATGGGTATATCGATTAAAACTAATTCCAGAAGTGGGGAAAGGGTAGCATGGCTTCTGAATGTCAAAATTTTTCCCAACAAACAATTTTAAAATTAAAATGTCTGTTTCGAACTCACTAAAACAGACTTTTCAGCACTATAATTTTGTTTCAACCACATATTTCTATTAGCTCAATGTAGACGCATTTATTATAATTACGTTAATAGGGTAGTAATGATGAACTTAGTGAGTAAGGATGACAAAATGTAGATGAAATATAACTATTACCCAAATTAACTTAAAGGAAGTGTGGAAAATCAGCCATACACTCAGCCAGGATTCTAAGACTAGCCTCAAAGTCACCGACAAACCAGGGGTTAAAAGCACCTCATTTTATAATTGTCTTATTTAGAATATTTAGCTTTCAAGGTTTCTGTAAAATTCTTTAAAACGCATTTTTAAAAACCGTGTCGGAATCATTTAATACTGAGGAAACTATTATTTAAATTTAATCATTTTAAAATACCTAAACCTATATTACAGCTTCAAAAAGAACCGCTATATCTTCGTCATGAACTCCAAGGATTTGTGTGCATATACAGTAGCCCCTTGCCTTCTTTGGTGCTGACTGACAGCTTTGGAAAGTTACCAGACCAAGTTATGTATCCCTACGCCAAACCATATGATCTGCGAAAAGATGTGTTTAGCAGCTGTCCCTTCTGACGGCAAAAATTTAGGTATATACCTAAATGTTGACAGTCAGAAGTCAGCTGTCAGCTGTCAGTCAGCACCAAAGAAGCCGTGGGGCTACTGTACTTTAGTTCACTACAGTTTAATTGCCATACAAATTAGATTATTTAAATTCAAACAAGTCAAAAGCATTACAAATGGCTTGATGAGAACATATACTAAACATTCCATTGTTTATTGATGGGAATTATATCTGTTACTTTAGACATTGTTGTCCCAGCTGGGGCGTTAGGTGTGAAGCACCTTGGTTCGACCTGCAATCATGCCAAGTCTGGTTGTGTCTATATTATAAAAGGGTGTAATTCGTTAAAGTAAAACAAACACATATTCTACAACGAAGGTGCTTCTGCCTCAGCACAACGGCAATTAAATTGGAAGCAATGATTGTTTTAAGGTTACGCAACAATATATTACACCACTCTATACTTGCGGCTACTGGAATTTAACCTAATAAGCATATACAAGAATAATAGTTTAAAATACATAATTCTATAAAGTCCTAGTTTAAAGAGTTACAACGTTGGTAGTTAAACGGGCTAGCTAGCATGAGTTAACCCCATATTGAATGACTATATACAAAGGCTAAGTTCCTATAAGAGGAACAATAAGTTTACAAATAGATAATGGCGAGCTACCAGTAATCTAGGCTGTATGGATATTATGGCCGGTGTTGAACTTCCTCTAGAAAGTGTCCACAGTCAGCTTAAGCAAACTTTTCTCAAGTTTGGGCGTTTCCAGCAACACGATTACACAGTGAGATTATATCTGCCACACATTATTAGAATTTGATTATTTCTTAGATTTATAGTGATAATCATATATATGGTATTTTGAGTGTAAGCCTTAGCGGGTAGTTAGCATGTTACAGTATGATTAATTAAAATGATCATAACTTTAATTATATTTAATTAGCATTTAGTTATAATAAATATAATTTAATTCTAATTTCAATTGATATTAATTATGCAATTAGTAATAGTTTTATATAGATTTTCTAAAAACTGGACATTTATGTGTGATATAGTTATTATATCATACCTAATTAATAAATCAAAAATCAATACAAAAAAACAATCTTTTAAAATGTGACCCACCTTGGTGGCGTAGTTGGCCAACGCGCTAGTCGTGTTAAGCTCGACTGCTGAGGACGGGGAGATCGAGGTTCGAATCTTGGTCGGGTGAACTGAGGGTGGTTGTTCCTAAATTGTTTTCCACTCTCCCTCCACGCAAATGCGGGTTCACTTCCTTTAATTCAACCTTCCTGATTCTTAATCCATTAACGTAATTAGTACTTAAAGCGTATAACCCGAACGGCTAGAAAGACGTGGTGCTAAATAATAATAATAAAAAATTAAAATGTGTGTTATTGTTTACAACGGATAAGAATGTTAATTGTATGCTGTATTTGTGGCAGTTATATATTGCACATATACCATCGGTTTTATTATTTGCGATAGTAATAACAATTTCACACATAAACAGACGTTTTAAATCATATATCCATTGCCGTCACCGTTAATTTCTAAGGTTCACAACACCGGCCATGTAGATCGCAGCACTCATGCATTTTCGCACAAAAAGTAGTTTATTGTTCAGCATATAAGATATTTAGCAGTAGTCTCTATTTCTGTTCTATGAGTTACTCTGTCTTTTCTATGGAGTTACTGTAGTTGTTTGTCTTTAAACATTCTTTGTTGTCTGTGATGTGATTTCATTTTCCGTACTTAACTCTATAGAACATTCCAGATTTTCCCAAATAGGTTATTTCTATTAATGTACAATACGTGAATTGGATAGTCTCTAATTTAGCATTTAAGGTGAACTACTTTTTGTATTTGGTTCAATTTCAATTTATAAGTGAGCTGTGTACTAAAGTCGTAATCACGCCATAGAAGATTATCGTGTTCACTCGAATTAGTATTAATCTATACTATAAACAAGGTAATAACTTTAACCTAAGACTCCTAATTAAGAGGATGGGTGGAAGGAAATGCCGGGATCTCGATCAACGTTAAGTTGATCGTGATCTCGGCATAATAGAACCCACGCTTTAATCTTTTATAAGCTTACACATTAATTTGAATCCGAATGAACTTATCTTTTATGTAGGTGTCTACTCTTATTAATCTTAATCATCCAAGCTAATTTTGTGTTGCATTTATAAAAAGTTTGTTGTCAATTACAATTATTCGTAGGTAGGGCAAATCAATATTTCCTCAAATTTATTTTGTCATTTGTGTCAACTCTGCTGTTAATTGTAGCAGCACTGAATTTTATGAACCAGTAAACAGAATATTTGTTTAATTTACACAAACGGTTACAGGGTGTCTACCATTCGGGAAAATCCGAGGCTGTATCCGAATAGTTAAGAACACATGGCTTGATGCAAACTTGATGACTTTACACTTAACACACACTTAAGATCAAAGACTGCAACATACTATTCGTACAGCAAAATATCCTTTTCACACCCTTGAGTCCCCAGTTCTGCTTCCTATCAATGATATTAGAAACTATTTTAAACACCATCTATCAGATTGAATTAGTGTAGGGCACTAACAGATTTGTGGTGACTTATTTTCACTGCACAAACAAATTATCTAAATTATCCAACACAACACAATACAATTCTACAACACTACAAAACAACCAGTATATTTCACGTACATATTCAAAGATCACATTACTCTACGAGCTCTCTCTAGCATATGAAAAATTAAACAATTGCCGATCAAAGACCGCATCGACGGTGTATCAAAAGTAACTTGCTGTCCAAGGGTGTGTGCGGTTTGCATTAGCACACTTCATGACTTCGGACGGATCTGCACTTGATCACATGACTGCTAATGCAACTTTCGAGTGAACGTCAAGGGTTGACAGCGCGTAAAACCGACTATTCAGATACAGCCCGGGAAAACTGGAATTAACTGGGAGTTTGGTTAATTACACCCCAAAAAAACCCTGGAAAAATGTTATTTCACTCAAATTATTAAATATAATAATCATTAAATCAGTAAATTACAATGTGATTCAAACTGTGTTTTTCTCTCGCTCTGCATATCTATTGTGTTTTCTAATATTCTAATTCCTAGTAGATTATTTTAATCCAAATAAAAAACATGTTTAGCATTTAAATTATAAAACTTATTATTATTCATAAGAAAATTAATAAAAAATAGAAGGATGTGACATACTTATTTTGAGTCGGGAATTTTATAAAATGATCAGGGGAAATCAAGGAAAAAGTCGGGAATTTCATTGATCAAGTTGAGTAGACACCGTGTTGTATTACACAGATAACTTTGAATCAAATAGCAACTCAATGCAAATACCTACCATAGGGAAAAGTTTTCATTTATATATTTGTTTACTAGATATGCATAGTATTTATTTTTTAATAAAGTAGGGCCTACTTAATTTTCATACAATTTAGTAATTATTAATCAAATATGAAGAAAGAAAATAGAAATTAACTATCAGAATTATGTTTAAGGGAGGTTATTGGGGAGTGGAGGACATTACATAATGATGAGTTACATATTTTACTCTCATAACAAGAAATTGTTAGGATAGGTATAATCAAGTCTCAAATTACGGTGGGCAGGACATGCAGCATGAATGGGAGATTTTAGAACTTCGTTCAGGGTACTGACGGGCAAACCCAATGAGAAGAGACCAGTGGGAAGACATAGATGCAGTTGGGAGGATAACATTGGAATGGACCTAAAAGTGATAGCATGTAATTAGATGGATTAGATAGAGCTAGCACAAGATAGAGATAGATGGCTTACTTTTGTAATTACAGCAATGAACTTTTGTGTTCTTAATGCCATAGCACAAAAGTAAGTATGAAATAAAACGGGGATTGGAGGTACACTCAAGGAATCCCTTCCCCCTCCCCTTTTGCAGTATAACCTGTAACAAAATATAGCCTATCATATGATTGCTAGGGTGAAAATTAAATAACATTAATTTATTTTATTTTACAAGACAGTAGCCTGAAATTTATCTTAATGAAGAGTGTTCTGAATTGTGGTAGTTTGTGGTGAAGCCTCCCCCCACCTCCTCTCCTCTATAACATCACATCAAAAGATGGCAAGAGTATTTTTTTAATATTTTAATTTTTCAGGGATTGTACCCATAGTATAAAGTGGAATTTTTCAAACTCGGTCAGCCATAGTCATCTAGGCCCTGTGAGGCAATTTTAGAATATTAGGTAAAAATTGACTGAAAACAGCTCCTCAACTTGGGAAATTTGAGAAAGGATGATAAAAAGCATATACTTTTTTTCCTACCATTGATAAAGTATTGTATAGGCTGGCTCCCTAGGCCTAGTGATTAAATCGATACACAAATTAATATGGAGAATCGAGAAAGTTAATATGGCATAAACAAACAATGCTTTAGTTTTATAGGTTTTCTTAAAATAGTCTGCTATACTATTTATTTAATATGACATCAATAAATCATTACATTGAAACACAACTTTCTAGTTCACTGCTCCTAAATACAACATATGTTTTACCATGTCATGGATTACAGATATCACAGCACTGTTCAAGGTATAAAAGTTAAGGTTCAATCACTGAACATTCCAATTTACTATCACGGTTCATACCTGGCCAACTTAACCTAAGCTTCCACACCCAAATAAATTATTATTTTAATTAATATTGACATGCATAGGCCTACTAATATAATTTTGGTGTCATACCATAGGTATTAACATGCACAATAACGTATGGGCCCTAGATCATATTAGCGACTTTGTAAGTATTACATTCCTTTGGGGGTTTTGGTGAGCTATATTTTAACTGGATGGTTATACAAACTTTTGAAACTTAATAAATACCTGTTATAAATATTTTATCTCTGTCTTAAGTCTAGCCTAGACTTTATTTTAATAAAACAAAGAAAATGTTTTATATACTCTGCATAAAAATCACTGTTGTCAACAATTAATCTCATTGATATGTCCCAATTCTTGGTGTGTTAATTGGGAATAATTATGCATTTTGGTAGTATCATGTTACGAAAAAAACTTTTCTGCCATTCATTGTAAGCGTAGACCCTGCCATGCCTCATCAACAAAATGTGACACACAACACTGTCAAAATGGTGTAGTGGTAGAGTTGGCCAAACAAGTTATCGTGATCTACCGGTCGACCGTGGCCGCCAATTTGGTCAATTGCCTGGTCGATCGGTTACAAAAGGATCGAGAGAAAAAAAATTAAAGAAAGGGTTTGCAGTTTTATATCAACTCATCATTATAAAATCGAAAAATTGAAGCTGACTGGTGACCAAATTTACAATCCGGCCTTTGTTTATGACAGAGTAATTACAAACTCTCATCCAACAAACTATCCTAAGATTATGAGGTGTCATACATTAACTCAAAGTCAAGTGTTTAATGAGAAAATACTTTTTTCAGGGAAATATTGTATATTATGTGGTTAGATAAAAACACTTAGTAAGTTTTTATATACAATATAATTTTACTATTAAAACACAAAATTGGGTAAATTTTTTTATTACTGTAATGAAACAAACAATATAAGATAAAGGTTCCCCCATAGTAGATCACAAAAGTTTTTACTTCTCTAGAGTAGATCCCTAGATAAAAAAAATGTCTGGCTACCCCTGATCTAAGGCATCATTCTTGTAATTTACAGTACTGCCGATTATGGGCATATTGAGGTGTGTTCTTAATGGGTGTTTTACTTAAGTGGTTTTCCACTCTTCGTACACACAAATGATGGTACATTTCCTTCTAATTCATCCTTAACACACGAGAGCAATTAGTATGTAAGCTTATAACCCAGACAGGATGTAAAACGCGGTGCTAAAAAAACTTAATGTGGCCTAGGTATGATATTTATTTATAAGATCCTATTGATTGTTATTTAACATTGTGGATTCCATTGAAAAGCGGGTGATTTCTATTTTAGAAGTATGACTGGTGAGAGAAATGAAAGTGTACATGGAAATGGAAACGCAGACCTATCAGAACAATCTGACAAAATGGAAGTGGAAGATTATGTCCCAGGACCTAGTGCAATAGATGTAACTCCCAGCAAGGATGGTGGTGTGTTGAAAGAAATCATCAAAGAAGGAACTGGTTATGAAACCCCTGCTTCTGGTAGTCGGATGAGGGTTCACTATGTTGGCAAGTTGACGAATGGTGAACAATTTGACTCTAGCCGAGACAGAGGAGAGCCGTTTGAATTCAACCTTGGGAAAGGTACTAGTGTAGTCTATGTTTGTTCTTTATTAACATAACTCCTTGCCATACTTGTTTAGTTTCCTGTGGGTGAATTGACACAGGCCTTATTATAATCCACACAATTCTCTTTAAATGTGTTGACAGGACAGAATGTGTAGGTATTCCATATATCAAACTGGTTTTTCACTAACATAAATTATTATTGTCTCACTCTGGTCGATTTTGTAAAAGTGGTCAGGGATTTAAGCCCTTAGTTCTCGACCGTTTCATTAACATATATTTGTTTGCCATTGGTTATTTTGTTAATTTAATACTATTCTTAAAACCACTAAATTCACTATTGTTGTAATAGGCTTGAAAGTCCCCAGTATTTATAATATTCAAAAACATTCAATAACATTTTATATATCATTTTACCAAAATCCCCCCTTTAGGTTATTAGCAAACATGTTAATATAATCAAGATACTGAGAGTACTATGCTTAAAGTAGGCCCTACATGATTGTTTTCCAATTGTCTATTCCTAATATAATTTATATTACCATCAATGTTTAGTTATAAGAGAGTGTGGGGTTTTATCTTAATTATAAGTTGTCCAAATCATAACCAAAGTTGTAAGCAATATATGTTTTAAATTTAAATTCATTAATGCCATTTTTAGGCCTTTAACTTTTGAATCTAGTAGTTTTCATTTTTGTAAAGTCTTTGTTGAAATTATAGCGCCATCTAAATTTATTATGATAAAAATGAGGTCAAATCAACTTGTCTAATAAAAGGTATCAGGACTTGATTCTTCTGCATTTTTATAAAGTGCTATCAGTAGTTTGGATATGTTGATTTGCAGGTATTATACATTGGTTTAGATTACCTGAGTTTTTTCTAGTAACATTTTTTCATTGATATCAATAATATTTTTATAATTGGTTTTGTCAAGTCTATTTTAGTTATAAAAATGATAAAGTAGCCTACTTATATTCCATGTTAACAAGTTTGATTTAGCATTAAAATACCTGCATATTAAAACAAACACATTTTTTACTTTCTCACGACACCTTGGAGAGAAAGTATTGTGATTGTCAAAACAATCGAATTAGAGATTTTGATAAATGTTGATGTTTGTACCTTGGGCTAGAGCCAAAACTATTTTACCGTTTGGGCTAAAACTTGGTATCTGGGGTTTGCATAAGGCCCCTCCCCTTGAGGGGTTTTTGGAATTTTATATCTAACCCTAAATTTAAGGATAGTTTACTGAAGGGCAAAAAAAGAAAAAATCCATTTTATCAAAATTCACTATAACAATTTTGATAAATTTTATATATAGACATTGTCTATCATTATAAATCAGATTGAAATTCTCATTTTCTAATGAAATAACTTTGAATGTACTTTACATTGGGATAATTTTATAATTTTCATCATTTCTTCGAAACTATTTGAGATACAAAATAGCTTATCATTGTAAAGTTTTATTACTATTAAAGATAAAAATCTTTTATTTGAAATATGTTTTTATAAAACCAATAATTTCTGAGTTATAAAGTACATATACTTTCTGATTCAGGGCTTTGAAAATAATTAGATTCTTATGTAACACTATTCCTAGTTCTTAATGCCACAGAGTAATGATGTGTATTATTTCATTTAATAAATATTTATTAAATGTTTATTTTAAGATAAACGCACAAGAAAATCTTTGTGGTGTATCATACCATTTATTTGTATACATTTTTACTAACCATGGTTTTATAGAAAAAAATATTATAATCTGCCACTTGTATGGAAAGAAAAAATGTAATTTATTTTGCTTTGAGCCTAATTTTTTAGTTTAAAAACTCTGCTTTGAATATTCTTTCAAATCATCTAAGACTAAACAAAACACCATAGTTTACTTTTTTTCTCTCAACTGTTGCTAAACTGAAATGTGCAAGCTCCTTCAATTTGAAACCAGAACATTGAGTTTTCCCCTTGTGTTGAAGATTGACCTTAAATAGATTTAACTTGTTTTCATTTTTTCGGTATGTTGTCGGGGAAAACAGACTAACAATTTATTTTTGTTTCAGGTAGCGTAATTAAAGCATGGGATCTTGGTGTGGCAACAATGAAAAAAGGGGAAATTTCTATTTTCACATGCAAATCAGATTATGCCTATGGGAAAAATGGGAGCCCACCCAAAATCCCACCTGATGCTACTCTTGTTTTTGAGGTAGGCTAAATTACTGTCTAAGTAGCTTTTTAGTCTAAAGGAATTTAAAAGTTCATGGTCGCCAGAATTTAAGATCACCATTCAACCCTAGCTCGAGACACCTCCAGCCAAACCCTAATCTGACACTCAACCTCCTACAAATCCATTTCCACATTATTCTCCCATCGACATCTTGGCCTACCAAAGGGTTGTGTATCTTTAAATCTCCTAATTAAAATGTTGTGTAGCCCATACACCTGTCATCACCCATTCTCGTCAAATAGACTGCACCACTACACCTTGATTAATATTTTTTGGGAAGTATACAAACCATGAAGCTAGCTCTTCATTATGTAATTTTCTCCATTCTCATAACTAGTCGATGAAAACCTAGTCTTTCATGTTTGTGCATGTATGGCTTTAAAATATAAACCAAGTTAACAATAATATAAATTGACTTTGCCATGATCAAGAGGGGTGATTAGATCAGACCTGATTTCAAAGAAAAATTTTATTCTTTCATCTGATGCGTAAACAGTTAAGAATCTCAGTGTAGAAACCACTTTAAACTGACTGTAAATAATGTTGTCTTGGTTTACGTGTTCTAGATCGAGGTGGTTGACTGGACAGGTGAAGACTTGAGCCAAAAGAAAGATGGGGGCATCATAAGGTACCAAATAACAAAGGGAGAAGGTTATGCCACCCCTAATGATGGAGCTGTCGTGGATGGTAAATACAGATTTTATGCAATTAATAAATGTTAATTTTGTTAACCATAAAAACCAATGACTGAGGCACTATATTTAACAATATTTCAAACTGTCATTGTTTTGTTTTTAAGTGCACCTTGTGGGAAAGTACAATGCAACTGTGTTTGAGGAAAGAGAGGTGACTTTTCCAATTGGTGAAGGAAGCGAATATGGGATTTGTGAAGGATTGGAGCGAGCACTGGAAAAGTTTAAAAAGGGTGAAAAGTCTCGAATTGTTCTCAAATCAAAGTATGCATTTAAAGAATTGGGGAGGCCTGAAGTGAACATTCCCCCATACGCTGATGTTGAATATGAAGTGGAACTCAAAAATTTTGAAAAAGTAAGTTGTTTTTATTTTAATTGTCTAGTGGTAGCATAAGACATATTTTTCCATAAAATGTTAGGTATGTAATGTTTTATGTTGCGATATTTAATGTGCACTTTCTGAACTGACTGATTATATCAGCACGCAACATATAACCTAACTTAAATCTAGAACAAACACAACTCCTAGACCCAGGATGTTAATTTTGATTGTGAAAGGGTGGAAACTGACATTTCATCAATAATAAATTTTTCGGCCATGTCAGGAATCGAACCCAGATTCGTTAGCTTAGTAGGCAGACATGTTACTAAGTTAAGGTGTCTGACTATTTTGTTATTAAGTTATGTAATTATTAGCATTAATTGATTGTAACTCATTATAAAATCTATATTTACAATAACAATGTTTTTTTTTACCCATCACTAAAGAATTAAGTTTTAAATATTTGAACCCGCCTCGGTGGCGTAGTTGGCTAACGCGCTTGTCGTGTTGAGCTCGACTGCTGAGGACGGGGAGATCGAGGTTCGAATCTCGGTCGGGTGAACTGGGGTGGTTTTTCCTAAAATGGTTTTCCACTCTCCCTCCACGGAAATAGGGGTTCACTTCCTCTAATTCAATCTTCCCAATTCCTAATCCATTAGCTTAATTAGTACTTAAAGCGTATAACCCGAACGGGTAGTAAGACGCGGTGCTAAATAATAATATTAATAATAATAAATATTTGACTTACATCTTATCTTGATAGGCAAAAGAAGGCTGGTCTTTGGACAGTGATGGAAAGCTGGAGCAAGCAAAATTCTTCAAAGAAAAGGGCACAAATTATTTTAAAGCAGAAAAATATCAATTAGCCCTGAAGATGTACAAGAAAATTATTACATTCCTGGAACATGAATTGGGTGAGTACATATTATCAACTGTTATCAACCCTACTCATTCTTCTTTCACTTGCACACTTTCTCTTATCTACCCCTGCCATCTTCTTGGTTTCCCTTGGGATCTTTTCCTCCTTCCTTATTACATGACCATACCATCGCAACTTAGTTTCCTCTACTATCTCATGTGTTCTCTGTACCTCACCTGTTGCTCAAACAACTTCATTTCTAATCCTGTTTCTTCTTGTGACAGTTGACACTTGCCTCAAAACTTCACCCACATGGCCTCCAATTTCTTGGTCTCACACTTGGTGTCTTTGTTTCGGCTGCATGCATAGTTATAGGTACAACGTATGTCTTATCTAATAATACTTCCTCTCACTTCAAGAGAACTTCTCCTTTCCATAGAAAGTCTCTCTCTCACACACTTGAAGAACTATAACAATTCTAACCATAATCGTATTAGCTGTATTCTACCACACACGGGTGTGCCACTGAGTGGGTTAGGACACTGATTATTTTATAATAACAGAAATTAATAAAAATAAATAAAAGGGAAAAATAAACAAATAATAGTAAGTACATTTAATGAAGAAAGCCCACCAAGGGAAAAAGGGAAAATGTGGGAAGAATCCACTGCACAAAGGTAACATCTTCTATAGAAGGAATAGCCAAATACACATTTAAACACAAGAGTAATATTTCAGTATTGTTGTCTTTATAAACCAAGTAAAAAAGAGAGAATAATTTGTATGCAAACACTAAATTAGTCAATTTTGAATTCAAAAATAAACTGTGATAACATTTTACTCTCGACAACAAAATATAAGCCCTTTAGTAGACCTTGGCATACAGACAAAGCTTGCTGAACTAATCAATGATTTGAGCACGCCAATCCCTCCTTCCTCCCTTCCCTCCTGAAACATTTGGTTGTATAACTGACTGCATATATTTCTCCATCACACCATTGAAATGACTTCACATTAGATAAATCTTATAAAAATGAAATTTCTGTCTGTTATCCTTTTATCATAGTTGTCTAATATAATGTGAATCCCTTCTAGTAAAACCTGAGAAAAAAACAGGTGTTTTTTAGTAAAATAGTGGCAACCATGAGTCAAAAAATAGATAATGTTTGGTATTAAATTTTGATCAAAGTATTTAGTTTGATATTATTATTCCATGCCCAGGTTTTGAGGGCGAGAAGAATGATGAGCGCAAGGCACTTCTTCTTGCTGCTCATTTGAACCTTGCCATGTGTTACTTAAAATTGACAGAGAACTTGGAGGCTAGAGATGAGTGCGATAAGGCCCTAGAACTAGATTCCAACAACATTAAGGGATTGTTCAGGCGAGGACAGGTACGAATTTATAATTTACTCACAGACTTTGAAATTATAATTAGTTCTTTAAACATACTTGATCTTATCTCTTGTCTTCTTAGCTAAATATTAAAAAATAATTGTTTTATACATTAAATTAATCAAATACAAATAATGATTTTGATTTTAGGTGTGCTAGTCAAGTTTTATTATTAATCTAGAAAACATTCTAATAAATAGTAATAAGGAATATTTAAGTCTTACTAAGGCTATGAACAATATTTATAATGTAAAAATTGTTTTAAACAAATAGTCAAGACTATAGTCAGAATTATGAAATATATAATGATTGAAAATTGATAGGTCAAAAGATTGTAGGGCTATTTAAAAATAGAATATTAAAATTCACTCAGTTGACTAATTGATTGTATAAGAGTATAATCGTTATATGTGATAAAATTGGTATATAATGAGCTTAAAGGTGCGATTCAAAGATGATTATAAAAATACATTTTGTATAATGTGTAATAATTTCCAAAGAGTGTATTGAAATGTATGAAACTGACACTAAGATAGTTAAATTGATTAATTAATATCAAGGTGTTATTTTATTGTAAAAAGAGTCTCTCAAAAATATCATTTTTAAAGATTCAAATTTGTGTCTATAATTTATGCATGAGTTTATTAATGAAATTTGACTTTAAATATATATTGGTTTAATTCGTGATTGCAACATTTACATGTTCAATGTCGTGAAAAATGCCCAAATGTGAAGGAAAGGTCTTTTAATTAATTTACCATGACTTTGAAACAATATAAACTCACTCCATATTTTCTCATTAAAGGCATGGCTGGGAATGGTTGAACCTGAAAAGGCTAAAGCTGACTTTGAAACGGTCCTGAAACTTGAACCAAATAACAAAGCTGCAGCCAATCACTATTCATTGTGTTTGGTGAAACTAAAGGAGCAGAAAAGTCGTGAAAAGAAGATATATGCTAATATGTTTGAGAAGTTTGCGCAGAGAGATCGTGAGGTAGGTGGTCAAACTATGGATGTTGAGGAGACACCTGCAAGTTGAGGGAGGGGACTTCTTACCCTGGAATGGCGCAGAATTGTGCTTTTGTGTTGTTGTTTTTTTGTCAATTTGAAAGTAAATATATGCTAACTAGTTTTTGTTTGTGTTCTATAATATAGCTATTGGATGATCCTGTGCTGCTTTGTTTACTGAAATATCTAAATACTGTCTTTCAGAATTACTAAATGTCTGTCAAAAGGTACACATGTATTCATTAATTAACTAAAGACATCAGAAAAGTACTACTCTTGCCAACATTAGAGTATATAACTATAACAGACAGTGGCCACATCCCTGGAAATATAGTGTGAAATGATCTGATTTCATCTTCACTTTAAAATGCCCAAGATTGATTAATTCATATTTTTTGAACACTTTTTGGCTAGTAATTTTTGAGATCGGTAAAATATAATCATTGAAAAATGAACTAATCTTACTCTAGAGAAAACAATGAATTTTAAAATAAGAAATATAATTAGACTGATTGATTACACTTTATTTAACAAGCTGTCCTCTTTTAAGTGTCTAGAAATGTGAGCTCTTTTAACAAAGGTGTACATGAAAGGTGTTTTAATTTTTGTTCCACGAATCACTTATCAAACTAAGCCGCTTGCTGGCAAGTGTAACTCCTGTTTGAGTATCGGCTGTGACAAGTAAAGTTGTATTTAAATTATCATTATTGGAGGAGTGTCGGGTCTTTTAAAAATGGGATGTCAAAACATTTTAAAACATGATTGGTGCTACCAGGTGCTGTAATACTTATTTGCAATAATTAATTATAGGTGAGCTTTTGTGGTTGACTTGGCTATGTCTTGGTATCAAGTGTTATCGACCAACTGATTCTGACCGAGTTGAGTTGTTTTTCGTGTGTTGGTGGGAAGGGGGAGGGGAGCTTACTGGGGTGAAGTAGAAATAACAGCTGGTAGGTTAATTTGTGTAACTTCCCAAAAGTAACCTAAAGAAAACATGCCTAGAGCATATAATACTCTTATTTCTTTTATCCATTGCTACATGGTTCTCAGGACTTTCTTACTATCACTTCTCACATTTATATGAAAATAACTAACATTATGATCATATTATTTGATGTAAAACCCAAGGTTTAACTTTAGCCGTAGACATTCCAAGAAATGTTAACCCCCTTCACCTATTTACTAGGCCATACATAGTCAAAACAAATGATCGTGAAATTTGGTAGGCATTTAGTTTGTGACACAGACACTCTAAGGCCCTAGCAATTTGGTAACATAACATAAAAATTAAATATAAATACTCTCTAAACCAGCTTTATAGCTTCTTTTTAATTAAAATTTTTGGTGAAAAAAAAAGCAAACTTTTAATTTCATAGTGATACATTTTTGGCCCTTGACAGGAACCAAACTTAGGGTCCTTGGATGAGGAGGCAAATATTCCACAATCTGGGCTAAGGTAAGTGGTTAAACAATATATTATTGTTATTGAAAATTAGACAGAAACAAAGCAGGACAGACCCATCCAACACAATGTTTATCAATTTTATTTTTAATTCTTGATCAGTCAAATGATTATCTGTAGAAGCTACATAAAATATAAATATGGGTTTTGGTGTTATTAATTATTATCTACAAATTTTTCTAATATTGATATGATTAAGAGCTATTTAAAACACATCGATTGATTTATTTAATGCTAATGTCTTAATTTCTTACATCAGGTTGATTTTAGCTAATCAATAGTTTGATTACAAGCTTGTAAAAACTAAATGGATTTAGATTTTAAAATTATTTATATGTAACATAAGGGGTAGGCTATATTATGTAATAACCAAGCGGGCTGCTATTTCAAAAGATTTAGCTTGGCAAGTAAAATATAGTAGAGGGTGCACACAGGCTCGCCAAAATATGACTCTTAAATATTTTATGCCAAACTGTTAAGTGTCGACTGAACATATTTTAACATAATGTCTTTTCCTGCTTAGTGAGCATATTTGTGTTTGATTCTAAGCAGAATAATTCACTGAGCATGCAGACATTTTTTGTGTATTTATTTTGGTCTTTCATCCCATAATCTGTTAGTTTCTCTTGTATATCTTAAAAATTGTCTTATGGTGTAGTTTCTATCAGTGCAGTGATCTTTTTGACATCCAATTCCATCTCGAGGAATGAGAATGTGATTTGAAAACTAGAGAACAGTGTGACACATGTGATAGACTGAAGGAAAGGCAGGTACATAATATGGGGTGGAGTGACTTATCAATCTTCGAAACAAAATTCCTTGAGCATTCTAGTTTTTCCTAGCTATTCAAAATAAATTACCTGAGAACTTGGGGATTTTTCAGGCGAGTAAACACACTCTAATACAATGAAAAAAGCAAGCCTGGTTAAGAAAACCCAAAAAGGGTTTTGCTTAAATTTTTTGACTTAACAGGTGTGTGCTCGCTCTGAAAACTGTCTCAAACTGCTTAAACAGTGTGGATGTTTCAGTGATTGTCACTAACCTAAATAAGGGGCTGCAAACTTGCGGGCAAGATGCAATCCACAGATGTGTCTTTTTTGGCCTTCAGTGTTTTAATAAATAAATATAATATAATAGGAAACATTTATGAATTGAAAGAGTCATATATAATCTTGAATTTCTTAGTTCTCTTGCAAAATTCAAGTATCAAAAACAAAAAGTGTCTGATTGAAAGTTAGGAAATAAACCTTCACTATTTTACAACTTATATTTTTCAATTTTAGATTTAAAATAGTTCAAATTTTGTACATGCTTGTATTATGCTACACGCTTAAACCATGATTCAGTAAAAATAAAGTTTTACTATTTTTTGTCAGTAAATTGTTCCTAAACCCGGTTTGTTTCACTCACTTGAGTTACCTGCCCAACTCCTGTAGGTATTTGAGTTTGAAACCCCTAACTTTTCAACTAAAATAATAATTTTCATAAGTCTACCTTAAAATGTTGTCTAAATGGTCAGTAATATTTTAGATGGTTTTACATGTTCTCATTAATATTGAAAAATGTAACATGTAATTATTTTTTCTCAAGACGAAGCCCCCCCTACCTCACTTAGGAATCAAAGAAATATACTTATTTTTTTAAATAGGCTAAAAACTTTTTGTTTTATATTTCGCAGTGTGCTAGTGGTAAGGCAAAGTTGGATTCAAGGTTTAGTAGTCGGATGGTACGCCAGAAAAAAAGTTTGCCATTGTTGTATTTAGAGTGAAATTGTATAAGTATAGTATGAACACTATAATATTTGTGTTTACTCTTTGCAGATACCTATTACAAAAGTTAGTTTCTAAAATTGACTTCTTGCTAATGACTGTAATTTTTTTAAATATAATGGCTATTTCCACAGCTGTGTTATGTGCGATTATTTATTATGTAAGTAAATATGCTGTCTTTAAAAATCCATATCCCATGTTCTACATGTGAATGTTGTGCCAGCATTGAAGTGTTTATCATATTCTGAACACTTGATGTTTTAATAAATCAAGGAGTTTCCTTGAACTGTTTAACATGTTTACTTATAAAACGTGGTATGCCAAGAGAAACAATTTACTTTAAATAAGTTTCAAAAATGACATCTTTATTAGGACCCATTGAACTAATGGTGTATAATATTTAATCCATAATTATAGTTAAATAGTTGGCTTATATATATATTTTTGTTTTATTATACCTACAATCTTTTCACTGGATTGATGTTTTTCCTTCGTTTATTCAGCTAATATTAATTTTAAATAAGAATTGGTAATAAGTGCTATAATCCTACTCGTTTTATTCTTGTATCAATTATCTCTATAAGGAAAACCTCTTTTTTTGGTTTTATGAGGTAATTTTATTATATTTTTGGAAGAAGGTATATAAAAGGGACAAACATAATATGGCTTAACAATGAAAAGAACACAGTTCACACTTGATATTGCTGCCATAGGACAAGGTAATGGTTCCCTCCTAAAAAAAATTGATCTTCACCGCCCAATCCTCCGACCTAGGTTTAATTCTATCAGAACTCATCAGGGAGGAGTGTGGAACATGTAAAAGCTATTTTATACCTTTTACATGTCCTTATCAATGTGTTCTATCATTCTTTACCATTTACTTCCTTTTGTGTTTTTTTTTGTTTCCTCGTTTCGGAATCTAGATTGCGCGTTTCACACTCCTCCCTGATGAGTTCCAATAGAATGAAACTAGGTCGGGGGATTGGGCGGTGACAATCGATTTTCTTTAAGAGGCAACCATTACCTCTTTCTCCAATGGCAGCAATGTAAAGTGTGAACTGTGTTCTTCTTGTATCAATTAGTAAACTGAAAAGGCAGTACTACATTAAATTATATTAAAACATTTAAAGGGGGGTAGAAGGGTAAGGCCTACACACTTACCAAAAAACTGTAGGCTTTAAAGTTCACAAACACATAATTATGTAAATTTTGCGGTACACCAGTCCCGTTCTTCAGGAGATTTATTGATTTCATCATGATTTATACAGATTCCGAAACTAATTTATTACAGTTCTTCAATAGGTTAAATAACAATAGCACCCTCAGATTGACCTGCCACATTTATTCTTGGATCTGGAACTTAACCTTGTTTAGGGAAACAAATATAAGTCAACACCAAAGCCACCACCATAAACATTAGCTCAATTTCCAAAGCAACCATCCTCTTCATATAAAACTCTCTACCTTATACCCTGGATACCAGAACTAAATGTGTGTGTGTATATGTATGTGCTTTCACATACTGAGGATGATCTAAACACTTAGTCAATGGTCAAATAAAAAAAGCAGAAGTTAGCTCATAAAGAACCTATCAAGATACAACCTTCTGATGACATACTGCTTATCACTCAGTATTATGAAGAAATAGACAAACTCAAATGTATCATAAACACAGGATAGATTATCATAACCTCACCTTTCACACAACATTTTCTTAATAGTGCTCCAAGAATCACATCCAAGTGCCTCCCTAATCTCTGTAACATTCTGGTTCACCCTATATTACCCGGCTCAGCCACAAACAACAAACATCAGCCCAAAGGTTCCTACCATTGCTTAACCAAGATGCAGCTCTGCAAAATTCACCAACCTTCTACCTCATTTATTTAACTGCAAACTCACAAAAATTTATTACCCCATGAAAGGCCACTATGACTGCTCCACATAAAATCTTGTATACCAGTTATATAATGCAACTAATTATCAACAACTGTTTCCAGACTATGGCCAGGCCAGTTTAATAAAATGCCTCCATCTTCCTCCTTTAATTTCTTCCATTCTTCTCTCACTTGAACACTTTCTGTTATCTCTGAAGACATTGGCCTCACCACAGAAACACGGCCAACGAATGAATGGTTACAGTTTTAATACCAACCACGATGACCCTAACAAACCATTCAGCTATAGTACTAGAGTTATACGAGCCCTTACCAGTAGTAGCAATGCTTCCCAGCTTTGTAGGTGGAAACTTAATCACCAATATATTACCAAATCCAGGCATCATTTCCCTCTGGTTTCAACCTTAGTTAACCATCTTTTCTTCCAAGCAGGTATGCTCACACCAGTCTGTCATTTCTATATAAACAATAACTGATCATTAAATACAATGCATTATCTACCAAGAATTAAGACCAGTTTGGACAGGCAACTAAAAAATCTAAGTAAAAATAAAACAGGAAACAGGCAACAGCAGTATCTAAGTAACCAGGAGAAAGCTCTAGCCATGCTGCAGTAGGTGTTGTACTCTCTTCTACTGAAGAAGGGGACTGGTGTGTTTTAAATTGTGAACTTTGAGCTCTTCAGTTTTCTGGTGTGTAGGCTCTGCCCTCCTATCCCCCCTTTCAATATTTAATTTAATACAGCTGTTTGGCACCATTAAAGAAATGATTAATTGTATGCTCTGATGCAACACCTCAATATTGTCCAGAATATAAAAGGTGAGATGGGCAGGACGGGTCCAGACCAAAGATCAAGAGCAGTGTTTTTGAAAGAAATACCAGATGGCAGGAGACCTTAAGGTCAACCAAGAACCAGGCGGGATGAACCGAGAAACAATATTAAGGAACTGGTAGTGAGAAAGAACAAATAGGAGGGGACGCAGAAATGGATTAGAGGCAGCTTGAGGAGTTGGCAACTGGTCGATCTCGCAGAACTTTTCACTTGATCACTTTATAAAACCAAATTGTCATTAAAAGTAATTTTATCAAGTGCTTTCAAAATAATATTTGCATAAAATTACCTTGATCGGTCATAATAAATAATGTTATAAGAAAATTAAATGTTTATTTTTATAAAGGTATTAAGTTAGGTATAAGGTTGAATTAAGGGTTATAATCAATTACATGAGATCTATAGCAAAAAGAAAAGAATCAAAGTAGAGTGGAGAAACAATGGATTTTTGCGGGAACTTTGTCAAGTTTATAAATCTAGTGGCACCCCAAAAGGTTGCTGACCCCTAAATCACTAGATGATTGCTCCATCATATATATTGGGTCATTTCTCTAATAAGGCTAAGAGTTTGATTGATATATATATTTTGTAACTACTCAGAATGTTGTCTGTAATGACATTTAGCTCTTTGAGTGCATTAGGAAACGGCACTAGCCACATTTTAGAGAGCAATTATTACTCTGTTTCACAAATTAGTTTTTGAATCAATTTGCTGTGTTATGCTAGATTTAAGGCTATGTACTAATCTCTGAAGTGCCGTTATATAACATATTGTGAAAAGTAAAGTAAAATATTATTAAAGTAGTCACATTAAGTTCTTAATAACCTTCCTAGCGTGTAACACGTCTTTAGTCAGGGTGTATACCTGACTATAGTTTTGAAACTCCAGTATATATTATTTTTTTTAAGAAATCCAGTATATATGAAAGGTATTATTCAGAGAGAAACAATCCCTATTTCAAAATCATAAAATGATAGAAAGTTAGGGCAGACCTAGGTCTGTCATAGTTAAACATTCTTACATCAAGAATCAAGTGTATTGACACATATATTCTAGTATATATACTAGGGATGGGACCGTAGAATCTACAAGGAATAGTCATGGATTCAAGACTCGAATCATAATCAATTTTTTAAATAGGTACTAAGTTTGTTATTTTTTATGGATATTAAAGTAGTTTCTTGTGGTAAAAACCACAATGATAGAGAATACCTAACAACCAAACCCCATTAATTTACCATTTAATGTAAACAAAATCAGAAGTGAAGGAGAAAATCCTAGTTATTGGGAAAGTTAATCATATATGCTTACAATATTTTCTAAAATTCAAATTTTAATTAGGGATTTGATGTGAGTTGGCAACTGGTCGATCTCACAGAACTTTTCACTTGATCACTTTATAAAACCAAACTGTCATTAAGAGTAATTTTATCAAGTGCTTTCAAAATAATATTTGCATAAAATTACCTCGATCGGTCATAATAAGTAATTCTATAAGAAAATTAAATGTTTATTTTTATAAAGGTATTAAGTTAGGTATAAGGTTGAATTAGGGGTTATAATCAATTACATGAGATCTATAGCAAAAAGAATCAAAGTAGAGCGGAGAAACAATGGATTTTTGCGGGAACTTTGTCAAGTTTATAAATCTAGTGGCACCCCAAAAGGTTGCTGACCCCTAATCACTAGATGATTGCTCCATCATATATATTGGGTCATTTCTCTAATAAGGCTAAGAGTTTGATATATATATATATATATATATATATTGTAACTACTTAGAATGTTGTCTGTAATGACATTTAGCTCTTTGAGTGCATTAGGAAACGGCACTAGACACATTTTAGAGCAATTATTACTCTGATTCACAAATTAGTTTTTGAATCAATTTGCTGTGTTATGCTAGATTTAAGGTTATCTACTAATCTCTGAAGTGCCATTATATAACACATTGTGAAAAGTAAAGTAAAATATTATTAAAGTAGTCACATTAAGTTCTTAATAACCTTCCTAGCGTGTGACATGTGTTTAGTCAGGGTATATACCTGACTATAGTTTTGAAACTCCAGTATATTTTTAAGAAATCCAGTATATATGAAAGGTATTCAGAGACAAACAATACCTATTTCAAAATCATAAAATGATAGAAAGTTAGGCTGGGCCTAGGTCTCTCATAGTTAAAACATTTTTACATCAAGAATCAAGTGTATTGATGCATATATTCTAGTATATACTAGGGATGGGACCCTAGAATCTACAAGGAAGTCATGGATTCAAGACTCAAATCATAATAAAATTTTTAAATAGGTACTAAGTTTGTTATTTTTAATGGATATTAAAGTAGTTTCTTGTGGTAAAAACCACAATGATAGAGAAAACCTAACAACCAAACTCAATTAATTTACCATTTAATGTAAACAAAATCAGAAGTGAAGGAGAAAATCCTTGTTATTAGGAAAGTTAATCATATATGCTTACAATATTTTCTAAAATTCAAATTTTAACTAGGGATTTGATGGCAAAATGAAGTTTCAGATTTGAATAAAGGTGGATCTGACCCACCTTTAATACACACACACACACTACATTTTTTGAATGACTTATACCATCGTCACCCTCGGTGGTCATGGGGTAAAGTGCTGACCTCAGGACTTGATGTTTTTGGGTTTGAACCCAACAGAGGTTGAAGGCTTTTTCTTGACCGAGAAAAAATCATAGCTCTATATCCTTCAGAGGATCCATGTGGCATGTAAAAGAACCCTGTAAGGTATGTGAAAATATCTCTCCTGGAAAAATTGGTAGGGCATTTCCCCTCACTCGTAGAACTTTAGAGATACAAATAATCAGCCTTGGTGACACAACTTCAAAGANATTTTAATGGTCATATTTAGAAGTCCCCCGGCTGCAGTGACTGCATCATAAGTTATAAGTTGAGCAATAAAGCTGTCCTAATGTAGGTTTTCAACCAGACATTCTTTATTCACAGAAAAACTTTGCTCAACAGCTTCATTGCTATGGAATTTTTTTTACTGAAATATTGTAGTTCCTGGGATGTATTTACTCTAAAAAAGATATTCATGAAGAACTTATCAAGCTGATCACCCCTTGAAGTAGATTGTTTAAGGTAGTCAATAACTTCTTGCTTTGATACAAAGTCCAAGTAGTCTATTTTTACAACATCAGCTTGCACGCTAGATAGTTGTTTCTTGTCTAGTAGGACTTCTAATGCAGAAGTTATCCTATAGGTCCTAACAGATGGATTGAGCATGACTGAGGGAGAGCAACAACTAGCACCCTTGAGAATCTTTTAGGAGAGAGGACACTCATGTAAAGTTTGTTGCAGAGATCAACTAGGAATTTTTGACAATCTCCTCTGAACTGAAGTTTATTTAGATCTGCAAACATAAATGGCAATAGAGGTTGATCACTCTGATATTTGGTGAGAAATTGCTCCAACTCATGTAAAACTGACAGCATGAATCCTAACTTTGAGGTCAGAAGTTCATCCTCCATAAAATTGCTTAATGTTTGAAAACTATCAGATTTTGGAGGATGATTGTTAGAATAAAAATACCGTTTGAAATACAGCAGCACTGATATTGCTTTCTATAACACCCCTGAGTTTTATACCCAAAAACAAAACAAAACTTCGTCGGGAAAAGAGATGATCCAGTTTTTCTTTGATAGGCTGTACGTCTTGTTGGAAAATCTTTAAATAAATAATATAGTAAGCACAAAAACTGGTTAATAGTCCAACTAGAGTTAGCATGTGCTGTTTTGAAGCACCATGGACATTGTGTAAAGAACAAGTTTCAAATTCCATTAACTCAGGATCTTGTGGAGAATCTTCCTTCGAGTAACTTTTGAGATCACTTAAAAATTTGAGGTTTACATTTGGTTCATCCATGGAAACTTGAAGCATTTTTTTAAGATCCAAGCCCTCATCTTTTAGTTCAGATATAAAGTTCATTAATATATCTTGAGCTGTTGCATGACCTAAAAAGCAAGAGGTTAAATATCTTGTATAAATTTAATTTTCACTCCAGAAGCGAACAATATCCATCTGGTTCTTCTGAGCCATCATATTTATGCTCTCATCAAATAAAGTACAATAAAATGAGCATTGCTTAACCATATTCGCAAGCTCACTTTTGAAAAAAAAATCTAGTCCATACACGATGGCATATCCTAGTTTATCTTTATGCATTTGAAATTTCTAGGCAATATCACTATTGGAAAACATTACATTAAAAAGATAATTACAAGCAGAAAAACTTTTAGCAGAATAATGTGTCATCGATTAATAGCCCACAATATTTCAGCACGAGAAACCTCATCTTTGACAAGGAAGCTCTGAATAGAACTAGGTCTAGTTTCAGGTTTCAAAACTACTTTATGGTCAATAGCACTAAAATGTACAACTTCATGTAGGCCTACAGATAGATGACACTATTTTTTTGGCCGTAGGGACCAAGTCCAATTTTTTTTTGCTCCTACAAGCAGCTTTCACTCTGTCAACATGCTTCTTTCCCTTGGCATGAGATTGGATTGAAGATATTCCCATGTTATTTATATCAACGTTAGTTTTACACAAAGAACAACGGCCTTTACTTTTATCACAATCCACTTTTTGTAACCACACACCAATGTTTAAACACTGTAATGTCAACCAATCATCTTTAAAAGAAGTTTTTCCTCTTAGTTTAATCATGTCTTCTTAAACACAAAGGTCACAAGATAAACAAGTAGTATCTGCAGAATACTTAACCAAGCCAAACTTAGGAAGGGTAGTTTTTCTTTTGGGCGATGAAGTGAAGAACACAAAAATTACTGTACTGTGCCATTGGAATGTCAAGGTCAGGCAGTTACACCAATAGTTTGAAGTGGTGTTTTAACTTGAGCGATTAATAGGCAAACATCCCCACAGCAAGGTCAACTAATTGTGTGGCAAACAAGATAGACCAGAGAGGTAGTAATTGAGGGGTGGTCAAAATAGAACTATCAGTAGTCCAAGTAATATCAGGGGTCTCAAAATGCTTAATCCAACATTTCGCACAATGTAAAAAAGGTTGAATATTTTTCCATTATCTGATTCAAAATTCCAGTATTTCCAGTATCAAAAATAAAATCAAGTATATTTCCAGGTGACCTGGCAGTCTAGGGGTGAGGTGTTAGACTTCTATGCTAGCGGCCGGGGTTCAATCCTCGGTCCCAGCACAGATTTATCTGATTACCAAACCCTTCCTTCACCTCTGACAAGACATCTTGTGAATGTGAGGAATGCCAGGCCTCCACCGTGGTTCGGATTCCACGTTAAACTGTAGGTCCTCCATTTCATCTCACAATAGCCCTACCATTACACATTAGCGTAAGTGCGTATAACCCGAACGGGTAGTAAGACGCGGTGCTAATAATAATAAGTATATTTCCAATATTGGTAGACACCCTGTTAGTCGTCCACTTGTGTAGTGTGCTGTGGGTTGTATGTGATTCTATCACTCGTCAGTAATTATTAATGCATTGGCAGGCTTGAACGATTTCACTATAGAAATTAAATCACCCACAGAAAGATTTTCATTAACTGTCAAGTCACACTCGAGAGGTTAAAACCTTTAATGTTTGTAAACGATACTAACTGAACCATTCACATAGTTATATGTTCTGCTCCATGGTTAAACATCAAAACTGAAGATATTATTTACTAGGGAAAACATTTACTTTAGGTGATGTTTTAGTTTAATATATGAGCTTTATTTTTATTTTGAATAAACATCTTAAGGCTACATGATCCAAAATTAGTTCTTATTTTGCCAAATGTTTGTAACTATGTTGATGTGGAGGTGTTTCTAGAAGGGCTGCTAGTTGGTTGTGATGTAGTTCCTTCCTTGCAGAAGGAGGAAGAATGGCGCCGTAACCAGCCAGACGTCATGAACACACTCGGGGAGTGGGGAGAAGATGAGCGGGAGCGAGAGATGACTGACTTTGAACGTGAGAACCCCAACATTCTTATGCTCAACAGTACAGGCGAGGAGTTCAAGAATATGTGAAACTTGTTGTTCAAGGACCTCTAAACAAATTGGCTATAGCCTAGGTTAACACAAATTAAATTGTTCGGAAGAAGAGTTCAAGGAGTTAATTTTACTTGTATTGGTTGTGTTCATCATCTAGGCTATTTATTGCACCAAAGAAAATAAATGTGTCGAATTCTGTCAATATGTTGGCAATGAAACCAAACAAGTCTGGTTTAGCATAAAATTGATTGTTTTTTTTTAAATTCTTGAACACACTATTTTGAATTGATAGACAACTGTTATAAAAAAAAAGTTTTGTCAAAATACACCAAATATTCAAATAACCTTTTTATGCTAAAAATTGTTTAATATAATATAAATCTACATTAGTTTTTCAAAAGTGATTGCGATGAGCTCAGAAATACTTTATCACCAAGGTAAATTTTTTTTACAGCATGTTTATAGTTAGATGACAACTTAATTTATCTAGCACATTTCATACTAATTTGTTCCATGAAATGTTGGACCTATGGTCGAGTCACTTAAGTAAAATGTATCCATCTCCCTCTACCATTCTTTCTCCTGCACTCTCCCGCCCACTTGCGTCCATTGTTAACAAGATGCAATTTTTTCAAATTTATTTCTCTATCAGGTGAAGCAACAGTAGGAAAACAAAATTTAAAACTCATTTAATCTGAACTATGACACATTTGAACATTTGTGTAACAAGACAGTGTAGACACACTGTACAATGTAAAGTAATTGATAATGAAGGAAGCCAACCTGAAAGGATAGTTAGGTTAAGCCTAGATAGAAATGCACACTTCTTTACTTCTTTAACTACCATTGTTTTAAATATTCGGAAATATTCCTTTATCATTTGAAGAGAGACATTGGAAAAAAAAAGTAAGAGTTTAAGAAGAAAAGAAACAAAAAAATGAGAAGTTTGCATTTCTATCTGGGCTTAACCTAACTATCCTTTCAGGTTGGCTTCCTTCACTATCAATTACTTTACATTATTGTACAGTGTGTCTACAGTCATTTCCAATGCATTTGGTATTAATTCATGTTATTAACATTTAATAATTTGATATCTAGCGAACTCTCGCTCAATGATATTAACTAGTAAACTTACTAGTCATTTGTCGTTAACAAAAGAATAGGTCTTAGCCATCATATTCTAGCGATTCAGAGAAAGTGATTATACTCCCAGATCATCCTATGGTACTTTGCTATTCATAAGTGTTATAAAGCTAAGCCATTTATTGGAAATGGTTATTTAAAGAATGACTAGGACATTTCTAGTAAGATATAACCTTGCATACCTTGATTTTGATAGGACTTATTTCATACCACAAAACTTTTTTTTTATTAGTACTATTGTAACTCACTACCTAAGACTAGCCCTGGTTGGGGTGTAGTGAAGGTGTTTCATACTATCAACACAAATGTGGGTATACTGCCTCTAAATTTAACTTTCCCAATGCCTAACAAAGCATAATTAGTGCATAGGGGTGTACAACCCAAAAAGGTAGTGATACAGAAAAAATAAATCTAGTAGGATAAAAGACTTTTCAAAATAAACTACCTACTACTGGTCTGGCTGGGGTGACCTGGCAGTATAGGGGTAAGGTGTCAGGCTTCTATGTTGGGGGTCCGGGGTTTAATACTCAGTCCCAGCAGATTTATCTTATTGCCAAACCCTTCCTTCACCTCTGACATGTAATAATCACAACTTGTGAATGTGTGGAATGCCAGGCCTCCACCGCGGTTCGGATTCCACGTTAAACTGTAGGTCCTTCATTTCTTCTCACCATCCCCTCACCATTACACATTAGCGTAAGTGCGTATAACCTGTTGCTATTAATAATACTACTGGTCTGAAAGACATTTTATCCTATCAACAAACTCCTATAATACAGGATTAGATAAGGTCTTCTATAATGTGCTTCCTACTAAAATCAGTGTATACCTATCAAATTCACAGGTGAACTATCAAGTTAGTAACAACTATGATAATGTGGAGAGTGTAAATGATGTAATAACTCATATTTGGAATGTTTGGTATTTCTCACCTGTATCAAGAAAAATCTCTTTTAAGCACTTATATCTGTATGATCTCATAGCCATATAATTGGAATAAAGTTGTTTTTTATACCCATATTATAAATACAACTGAAAACACCAAACAATTATAATGAACTCGAATCCCTTAGCTCAGTTTGTGGCCTGTTACTTGTATTGAGCTAAGATGTTGGATTGAGAATTAAGTAAAATGTGTGTACATATACATATATACACATACATTTGACTTAATTCTCAGTCCAACATCAATATTCTTTGGGATTTGATTTGTCTCCAAATAGAAAAGGTTTGTCAACTAGCTAGTCTGCTTACATCCTCTGGTCTGATAAATAAAATGTGCCTTTCTTGTGCAACACTTTACACTAGTGTTAACGTGTATAGAAACAAACACAATATGGCCTTTACAATGAGAAGAACACAGCTCACACTAGACATTGCTGCTGCCTCTATAAGAAAATCCATTGTTACTGCCCAAACCCATGGTTTAGGTTTCATTCTATCAGAACTCATCAGGAGAGATTGTGAAATGCAAAAAACAACTCCCTAAAAGATGAAATCACAAAAAAAGAGGAATAAATCTTTATAAATACTAGGACAAAATTGTGTTTTCACACTCCCTCCTGATGAGTTACGATAGAATTAAACTTAGGTCAGGGAATTGGGCGGTAACAATTGATTTTTTCAAGTGGCAGCAATGCATAGTGTAAAAAATGTTATTTTCATTATAAAAGCTATATTTTTCATCCCTATATGTTTATATCCATCTTTCCTATACCTTCAAGTATAATACATTTACCTCAAAGTGAAAACAAGTTTTCCTTGTTGAGATATATCATATAAATTAAGGATAGCGGGAGAGTAAATAAATAAATTATTCAAAGAAAATTATTTTTAATCACTCATTGAAAACTTGCAAACAAACAATATGGATAAATTATTAGCTTTATTAAAGTGTCAAACTATGTTACTGTGTATGGCACAATTAAGTGAGGTAGCATGCTTGACTTATCTCCAGAGATTAGGATTCGATCCTTTACTAGTTAAACTTGTTTCTAATTATCTAATCAAGCAAATGCTGGTAACTAACCAGCTGGGCTAGATTATGTTACTTGGTAAAATCTACTTCCATTAATGATCTTTAACATGCATGCATTGACTTAAGGGGAATCGTGCACGTTATAAATTGGTCATGGGCCAAATTGAGTTACATATGAGAGAATAATATAAATCTACACCCTCAAAGAAACCCTTCCCTTCTTAAGACACTGAAATCTCTCTATTTTGGCTCTTAAAAACTTAATTAGAAGCAAGTCTTTCCAGGGTTAAGACCTAGGTTACTTGTAATTAGAAAATAGATACGCGAGTCCTTTTAACACCTAAATAGTTTAGAAAGTGCTCAGTCGATCATATTGAAATATTTATAAATTCATCTATAGAAAATTAGATATTAAAAATCACTCGAAATTAATAGGGTTGGAGAATTTGATGCATCTAATTTCATCAGTTAAAAAAATGCTTTTAAATAAAATAAAAAATATATAAATCAAAACTTAATTATAAGGCATTCACGAGCTAAGTTTACCTGAATGACAGCTCGAAATGTTACTAGAAGTAATCCCTAATATATCACTACGCCAACAGCTGACATCTATCACTTTGGATGACTGTAATGAAAACAGATGGTAATATATTAATGTGATAGTTAACCACAACGATTTAGGCCAATATTATTTATCATTTATTCCACTTAAAAAAAAATATTCACACCACTTTCATAAAAACTTCTAACGAACATAGCCTCAAAATGGCGACTGACGAATTTAAACCATATGATTGAACATAACGGTAAACAAGTATTTTACAATGATGCGAACATGCAGTTGATGAAAATACTTTAGTCAGTTAAATATTTCAAAAGACGATAAAATAATCATGTATTGTATGTAAAAAAATTAAAACAATTTTCTCTTTTCCAAGTAAATATGATGCCTGTATTAAAAGGTATTGATGTATGCACTATATTACACAAAATCAGTAATGTTCCAAAACGAAAAATAAGTACTTTTAATTATGTTTAAAATATTGTTTCGAGTTGGACAAAAAGAAATTATTTAAAAAATGAAATAGTATGAGAAAACTCAAGTTTACATTATTTTAAATGTAATATATAACAGGTAATTAAAGATCTTTACATTTATAACAAAACTGTGATCTTTTACAAGTATTGGCAAACCAAAACCTAAACATATGATTTTCGATCTGTCATCCAGGTGAATGGAATAGAGAAGAAAATATATATTTTTTTAATCATTTGATCCTCGATTCTGCTAATATTTTGCTACACATGGAAGGTACAGGAAATAACCGTAATTAAAACCATCTCCCAAGCAACAAAAACAGTTTGACCAAGTACATGACTACATGTTAGTAGAGGAAGCAAGACTGAGATGGTACGGTCATGTAATGAGGATGGAAAAGAATCTCAATGAGAATGATGGAGACGAAGTATGTAAGAAAAAGACTGCAAAGGAGACCAAGAAAGAGATGGGAGGAGTGTGATTGTGAGGAAAGGAATGGTGGAAGAAAAAGATGGAGAAATTTTACTAAACTGACCTGCCATGAACTGTAAACATGTAGTTTATGAGAATCCCCCAAGCAAAAATTGGATAATATTTCTATTATATAAAGTAGAAAAAAAATTGCCATTCAACATGTTTTTGATAAGAACCACACCACCTTGCTTTGAAGGAGAGGGGAAATACAGAAAAATAGTAGTGAATGCCTAATTTTTGACAATCCTGAACACAAATTTAAGGTTAGAATGGTCAAACTCAAAACCTGATTCAACGTTTATCATTAGTGTAAATAATAGCACATTAAAGCAATGTACGGTTGCAGGTTTAAGTTAAGAACTACCACTTAAGTACACAATACTCTGGGAACTGCCCTCTTAGTAAACATCCAGCTACCATTTGGTGGGATTAGAATGGTCCTCTTCCTTCTCACCTGAAACAGAAACGAAGCAGCAGCAAAGACAATACATACTTTTCTATTCTTACATTAAGTTTGCAGCCAGATTTGCCTATTTGTTATTTTAAAGTACCATACCACTTACCAACCAAAGCTATTGGTGACAATAGTTTAAAATAAAATAATTATATATTCTGAGAAGATGATTAGAAAAAGTTCAATATATTTTAAGATGTACTAAAAAAGCTGCTGCAGTTTTTTTTTT